>CABFWB010008264.1:0-14073 GCA_902151455.1 Timema bartmani
ACAACTTGTGAATGTGTGGAATGCCAGGCCTCCACCGTGGTTCGGATTCAACGTTAAACTGTAGGTCCTCCATTTCATCTTACAATCACCCTACCATTACACATTAGTGTAAGTGCCTATAACCCGAACGAGTAGTAAGATGTGGTGCTAATAGTAATAATAATTGAGGGTGGGGGTGTTCCAACCTTCCTCCATGCCTATTCTAAAGTCAACCTTCTTAATCCCTAACACATTAATAATTGCTTAATACCATATGTATACAACCCAAATGGGTATTGAGACATAGTGGGAAAAAAAATCTGGTTTATCTAAAATAATGTTAACAAATACAATTGGAATAATTATGCATTAAACTAATTAAAAGTGATACCAAATTATTGTTGAATGCTTTCAGTTCATTTTTACTTATTGTTTGTTTTAGAAAATTTAAAATAATAATGTTGTTACTTCTTGGATTAAATCATCGTTTAAGTAGTTTAACTTCATTACCAGTTATTTAATTGGTGGTTTTTTACAGTTTTTTCCAACATAATTTTTTTAAAAGGAATTTAAATTAATTCTAAATCCCTACTGTTAAAGATTATTTATTAATTTCATAAACAAGTTTTCCACTGAATTACCGTTTTACTCATAAATTTTTAATTATGATTTTAAAGTGGGTTGAAAGTTCAATTCTAAACTCTCATTGCATTATTAATTGGTTCTATGATTTCATAATCAAACATCTCAAATAATTGATATAATTTATTTAGACACACTATATTTTTTATTCATGGTGAAATAAGTTATCATATATTCTGTTTATTTAGTAACTATTTGCCCTCTTTATCAAAAATTCTTATGCTTAAACAGTTTGCGTAAAAGGCCTTAGATTTACCAACAGTTTGCACAAGAACTATCTTGAGTTGTGATAAACTTGTTATTTGAAATGTTTGCATTTGATAAAGTCTGTCTTTTAGGTAGATAACATATCTATCTAAGTCGTGTTATATCTGTTTGAGTAGAAGTAATTTTTTTTTAAATACTAAATTGAAGTAAAGTGGTACTTGGCTAGCAATGTCACATGAAGGTGATCTTATTAGAACATAAGTTTAAAAATGTGTTTCAATAGATTAGCTATTAAAACAAAGGGAAATACAATCTACCTCCAATGGATTGATACACTCGTTAAGAGTATTATTTATTAATTTGGCCTTAAGTTTGATGGGTTTTTTTAAACACACTATTTCTTCATGTAGTTGCTCACTGCAACACACATTTCCCAGCCCAAATTCAAACCAACAACCACCAAGTGCAATACATCTTTTTAAAATACATTAATGTCTTATAGTGTGCATTTCTGGCTATTGGTATACATGTACAACCTTTGTTATATGCACACTCAGTTTACCCTGAAAGGTAGCAGTCTTACATTGACAGATTAAACTATGGCCTTATCTTAAAAGCTACGCCATAGTGTAAATGTGCAAGCTAAGCTTGCTACCTTTCAGGGTGAACAACATGTACTTGTAATGGTTTGTTGTTCTTTTTATCAATATTACGTTTTCTTGAGTATTTAGTAAGTTTAAACTTTTATAAAAATAGGTAATATTTAATTACCAACATTTATGGCATTTCCTTAAGTTAATATTTAATAAACATAACAACTATGGAAAGTCAGGGAATTTGATAAAATTTCTTGAATTTTTATATATAAAAAGTCAACTTTCATTTACAATAATCCAAATAACATTTTTCTTCCCGTTTATACACACCACAAATGTCTTTTAACACAATTGAGTATACAAATCATAATTCTCAAGGTCAGCAATGTGATGTTTGTATCTTCTTTCCACCCATCTATCGTACATCTATAGGCAAAGCTGAGTCATGGTTATGCACATGAATTCGATTACTTTATAGGAAGAAGAAACTAATAAATAATGTGTTTCATAAATATTTTAAAATTTATTTGTAGAAGGAGATCTTTTAATGTCTCAATAGTATCTCACTGAAATCTAACTTAGATCGCACCAGCCAATAGCCACCAACCATTGCTTTGGGCTGAAACCCTTAAACCCTCTCATATGACACAATTTCAGAATGTGTATGTGTCTTAAAAATATTATTACATCAAGTTGCGATATTAATATAATAGCGTTTGTAATATTATAGTGACTGGAAAAGTCGGAAATTGGCTCTGGTAAACCTGGAAAAGTCAGGTAGTTTTAAGATATTTTCTGGCTATTCCTTTGTATTCAGAACTCTAGTTTGAATCTTATCTAATTGCACTGGTTTGTTTTTACCACTAAAGCTAATTTCCTCACTCCAGCTGAATAGAAAACTTGATTTATTAGTATGCTAATTGCAAATAATTATAATAAATCTCATTACTAAGCACTGATTTGATATTATTTAATTAAATTACTAAACTTAATACAAACCATTTTACTTTATACAAAATTAAAACTAGTCGTAATAGAACAACATGTATTAATAATAAGACTATTACAACTAACAAATAAGTTAAATACAAAGTAAAGTAAGAAATAAGATTTTATAAAAAAAAATAGACCTAATGTGTTTAAAAAGGTTATTGACCTTAACAAGTTGATGCCAGGTAAAAATAACATAGTGGGACTTTTGTTGTTCTTTATCTTTTACCAATTTTTCAAGCCTTGGTACAAGTTTGGTGACAACTAAGCGCAAACAGTTTTTCAGTTGTAGCCGATTATGTTGTTTTGTATTGAGCAGTGTCATTACGGAAAAAGTTCTTTCACATAAATAAGAGAACGAAAAACAAATCCAAAACTTCATCGCTCACTCACACAATTTTGGGTATTCTTGCTTTATTTTTATCCAAAATAGAGACATACTCATAGTCACAAGTAGAAGTTCTAGGATGATATAACTCTAGGAGCTCGAGTTTTTCTTCATATGAAAGAGAGTTTTCCTGTGTTAGAAAAGGTTTACAACCCACATGTTTTGCTTCCAAGGATAACTTTCGGGAGGATAATACAGATCAAACACTTCCAAAAGTGCATCGAGATTATGTTTGAAACCACTTTTGATTCATTGCTTGATTCCACAGATTCCCTAACAAAATCTGACATGGCCTCAAACATTTCAAAACTCCCTTTTTCAATCATGTCTCGCCATAATATAATTTTCTTCTTGAATGCTTCGACCTATTTGTATGCTGTGAAATGGGTTGTCATCTGCCCTTAAAGACTTAAATTGAGCTTATTTATTTTTGAAAAAATATCAATGAAGAATGCAAGCTTGGTATCCAGTCTGTACACTGTAAACCACTTCTTTTATAAATTCATATAATCTTTTTAAGTGCCTTTCCTCGTGACAACCATCTTACCTCTTTATGGTAAAGCAGATGCTGGTGATCTGACCCCATTTCTTCACAAAGAACTGCAAACATTCTCGTGTTTAGAGCACTGTTTCTAATAAAGTTCACAATTTTTATTGACTGGGTTAGAACTTCATTTAGCTCTGGTGATAATTTTTTCGTTGCCAAATGTTCCCTATGAATAACACAATGTGTAACTATTATATCGTCACCAGATTCTTGTTTTACTTTTGCTGCTACACCAGAATGCTGCCCAGTCATACAAGCGGCTCCATCAGTACAAAGACCAGTGCAGTTTTTCCAGTCCAATCCATACTTTTTAGGAATCTATTGCTTTATAAACCTCATCACTCGTAGTTTGAGTTGGCAATTCAGAAACACACAAGTTATCCTCTTTCATGTTACCAGCACTGCAATCAATATAGGATACTAGTATACTATTTTTTTTGGATATCAGTGGATTCATCCATTTGTAATGCAAACCACCTTGACTTTTTTTTACCACTCATTAAGTTGATCTTCAGTGTCCTTTGCCATATAATCAATCATGTTGTTTGACAAAGGGATATTTTTCACTTTAGCTACAGCTGCGGGACCCAATACTTTGCTGCACGCCGGAATTATACATGGCTTAATAAGATCCTCATCTATGTTGTAAGGTTTCTTACATTTAGCAATTCGAAGGGCCACAGTTGACAGTAGACATGCGAACAAAGTATCTTTACCACCTTTAAGGGCATCTCTTTTCCGCACAAAGAAATAAATGGGCTTACCTGCCAATTCAGAATGCTTTGTATTTAAATGTCTAAGAAGTTTTGATGGCTTAATTGCTTCATTGCCAATAATGGCAGCACATCCAATGCACTGAGGTTTTAGTAGTTGGTTCGTACCTGGACACAATATGAAGCCGTATTGATAGTAGTTTTCAATATAATTTCATGTAAATGCACTATTTTTCGAATCGACCTTTACTTCAACGTCTATTTCTTGTACACTGAGATTGTCACACTAAGAGTTGTCTGTGCAAGGTGTGGTAGGCTCGGTTCTAACATAGTGCATATTAACACACACTTTTTCTGAAAAGAGCTAAGCAATGTTCCTTGACATTTGCTCATTTTCACGTTTAACTACTAACAAACACACCATAAAATGTTAAAGTTGCACTGACAAAATGACATCAAAAAAAGACCTAGTTCCTAGTAGACTGTCTTGTCTGTTTGGCACCACTGATGGAGTGACAGCGGTAACGAAACACGATCCTACCCGAGCATTCAGAAGGGCTGTTAGAGGATGCAGCTGGAAGGCTGGAAGATTTTTATTACCATTATTTTTATGGTCCTAAGGATGGTTTGCAGCCTGGCCGAAAAAGTTACACAGCCCGGTGATTGGAAACGCTGCACTAAACGGTATGATGTTCATAACAAATTACTATTTTCTAAGAAAATTACTCCAGAAAAATTAATTCTCAAAATATATAAAATAAAAATAAATTTAGTTATGGTACTGTTTGAAGTAAACCGTGTAAATTAAATATACTGTTAATATCCAAATAAATACTCAGGGAGTGGACATTATTTACGTAAATATTCAAATTGTTAATTTAATCGTTATTTTATTTTGAATTTGTATTAAGTCAAAAATCATGTTAACTATGCATATGCCACCCATCACAACTTGTTACACTGAATTGAGGGCACAACTAACTATTTAGTAGAAACATTAATAACACCTAATCTAATTATAATACTTAAATTAATATTAAATTAAAATTATAAAAATACCTGCTTCAGCGATTGACTGGTCTAAGGTATCATTTTCACAATAGACTAGACTGCAGATGACAGGGAGATCGGGGTTAGAATACTGGTCAGGTATATTTAGTGTGGTTTTTCCTAAATGGTTTTCCACTCTTCCTCTGGGATGAATGTGGGTAAACTTCCTCTAAATTCAACCTTTCTCATTCCTAACAAATTAACATAATTAGTACATCTACATATAACCCAAACGGGTAGTAATAAATGGTGCCAATTAAAAAAACAAACTTTTGTTTAGTTTATAAAGAATATTTTATGGTAGCTAAGCTTTAGCTAGCATTAACAATACCAAAGTGGAAATTAGGAAAATAATACGGTCGGGAATCCATGCTATTACTCAATCAGTAAGTTGTTGATATCGCGCCTACTTTCATTGAATGTAAAGCTCAGATTACAAACATTAATTCTATGTTTTTCCCCCAATGGGTTTGAAAGTGGTCTTTTACCTTACACGATGAAAAAATAAATTAGGGTGTTTGAAAATAAATTGCTTGTAAAGATATTTGCTCCAAAAAGGGATGAGGCTACTGGGGAGTGGAGGAGGTTGCATAATGATGAGTTACATACCCGATACTCATCAAAGATATTGTAAGGATAATAAAGTTTCATTGATTACAGTGAGCAGGGCATGAAGCGTGAATGGGAAAATCTATAACCATGCTCAGGGTACTGATTGGCAAAACTAATGGGAAGAGACCATTGGGAAGACTTAGACGCAGATGGGAGGATAACATTAGAATGGACCTGAAAGAGATAGGGTGTAATAAAGCTGACAGGATAGAGGTAGCTCAAGGGGATAGGTGGCATACTTTAGTAAGTTTTTACAAAAACAACAATATCAGACAATACAGACATACTTACTAACTCACTCCTGGTCTAGGAGTGAGGACTCTCGGAAGGCATGGGCTTGATATGAGTTACATGGGCTCTTCTCAATTCATTCGGGACATCCAATCCACACAGAGATACAGAAACGGGGGTCAGCCCCGCCATGGACCAGTCCACTTCCGACACAGCTTCGCTGTGACCTTGTCAGTAGCAGAGCTCTGTGGAAAGGCCCTAAGCATTATGAGATCACCTACATAGAATGAAATAGGGAGTCTACCACAATTATACCTATCAGCTACCTTCTTATTAGCCTTCTTCAAGGATGGGAATGCATCCCTACATCGGTCAGCATGACAGATCTCTTCTGATTCACCCACTAGGGGGTTTACATCCCAAACTGGGAGAAGGGGGTGATTGAGTTATTGACCAAAAAATACTTAGGTGGGCGATGCATTCTCTGATTCGTGAAAGGCAGAGTTAATTGCCAAGTTAAGAAACGGATTGTCCCGGTCCCACTTCACCTGTTCCACGCCATGGAGGATGGTTAAGGCAACCTTGAGATTTCTATTGAGCCTTTCAACGTAATTGAAACAGGGATAGTAAGGACTTGTAGTGGCATGTTTTATTCCCCAACCGAAACACATGTCTTTGAAAGTGGAAGTCCTGAAACATGGTCCATTATCAATCACAACAGTAGTTTTGGCATTCATGTTCCTCAGAGGAAAGATCATCACGAATTTAGAGAAATAATCCAGTACCACCAAAACGCACTTGTTGCCCAAGGATGAACGAGGCTGGGGTCCAACAAAATCAATTAATACTTTTTCCCAAGGACCCTAGTATTCTGAGCAGGTTTGGCCCTTTGACAATCCAAATACTGCCGGACCTGACAGGAACGTTATCGGTCATCACGATGTCATAAGGTAATACATCACATTCACCCCAGATAGGAGTGATGATGTCAGAATACCCGGCAAGTAATTTATCCAGTCGATCCTCGTCACTAACAGCCAAGCAACACCAAGGAGGTCTAACATGATAAAGGAGTTTCAACTTTATTTTAGGACAAAATTTAAAACTAAGTTCACCTGAGCCTAAATCTAAAATCCCCCCGGTACTCCACAGGAAATCATTGCCCAGGATATCATCACACGAAAGTTTATTAACAATGAAAAGTCTCCTTTTACAAGAAAAACTCTCTACTTTAATCGACAAAAAAAATCTGCCGATCAATAACCATCTTGTGACCATCCCTACTAATAAAGGTTTTGGGATAACAATGTTCGATACTAAAACTTCTGTTTTTTGAAACATCTTGAATACTCTCAAGATATTCAGCATTAATGAACGAAGCACTGGCACCAGTGTCTAATAAGGCAAAAGTGGGATCAAAACCTATTCTAAACTTCACAATAGGGATCGGGGTGTTAGGTGGCTTAGGTAAACAAATCAGCACCACCACCCTGATTACACACGTTTCCTGCCGGACATTTATTCTGAAAAAGTCCTAGTTTATTGTCTTTAAAACACCGGGTTTGGGACAGATCCCTCGTCCCAGCATTATTGAAATTGGGACTAGAGCTATTAGCTGTTTGCAGATTTTTGGGATTATTTACCGACGAATAAGTCCCTTATTATCCACATAACAGGAAAGGGGGGCAATAGAATTCGAAGGGGCCGGTACACCAAACAGGCTAGCCATCAAATAGTCCCTCTCAGCGAGAAGGGATCCCTCAATTTTAGAGGCCAGAGCATACAGCTCTCTGAACGAACAGGGTTCGTGAGAAAAAACAAAAGGTTTCCTCATGATAGGGGTTATATTTTCTAAAATGATCTCAACGATCACTCTCTATATGAGATTCAGGTTTAATATACAGGCTGACTCCGACACAGACAAAATAAAAACACGTAAAAATTTCTGGGGGCGTTGAAAGCATCGAACCAATTCATTGCATACTATTTCTCTCTCTCTCTCTCTTTCTATGTGGCACAAGGGTCTCAAACACTATTTCTTTAATAACGACCCAGGATAAACCCTGACTAATACCATCAGAGAATAGATGTGTAAGAAAACCAGCAGTTCTCCCGATACATAACATTAGGAATTCGGCATCCTCAACCAGGTGAAGTTCATAAACTTTATTTAGTTCCAACATAAACGAAAATAATGCAGAGCTTAACTGACTGTTCATCGCAAACGGCGACTCTATTTAACCACTCACTCACCACCTTAGTGTGAGTCCTACTAACAGGAGCCTGGACAGTAGAAACACTGCCCCCATACACTACTGACACTCATGCGCTCACATTACTTATCATGGGGACCTGAGTGGTCAGCGTATCAAAAGCAGCAACCTGAGTGGTCAGCATATCAGAAGCAGTGCTCTGAGTGGTCAGCCTATCAGAAACAGTGGCCTGAGTGGTCACCGTATCAGAAGCTGTGACCTGAGTGGTCAGAACCTCTTCTCTCACTACCAGAAACTCACTCTCACTACCTTCAGAAGCAGTATTAATGTTGGGCTCACCGAATTCCTTTGAAAGCAAGGCCCACAAACGGGAAACGGAGTACTCAGTGGGGATGGTAATCTTACGTATATTGAGCTCCGCGACTAACTGGTACCAGCTCAGCTGGTAGATCTGTGACTTGCTTGTAACAGGATCCATGGCGAATGAAGTCGACGTAGCGTGAAACAAATTTACAATACGCTAGTGACTCAGTCAAATGCCTCGCTCTATAAAAAGCAGAGTGGCGCTTTTCCTGCACCCCCACCTCTGACTGCCACAGCCTAGTCTCAATGACTACTCTCAATAGCTAACAGTAAGGTACAAAGTGCATAATAAATAAATAACTTCGTTTTTTATAAGAATATATTCTAGCGTTTTTTATAAGAATATATTCTAGGCAGCATTTCTCGAGTAAACGCTGAGCCTGTCAACCTTCAATATTTCTTAAACTCCCCAGGTATCATTTACCACTCATCCTATATATACTCGCTAGATACATTTCAAACAGATTTTATTATTAGATATGATTACTTTATTAGCCAATAGGGTAAACAGAAATACAAAATCTAATCATGGTTTGTTAATAGTAAATATAATAAATCTTTTAAATCAAAAACAATTCCATGTTACAAAGTAAAAAGTTTAACAAGTAGGTTGATGTACATAAATGAACAGCCAAGTGCAAATAACAATGACCTCGGTTCCTATCTGATTGAGAAAACCATCAGGGCATTGTTTCATAACTAATATTGCAGAGACATGAACCAAATCATAGTGATCTAATATCCTTCTCGCAAAAATTCTCTAAACCAAATAAATGAAAGGCATGGAGCTGGTACGTAAATGTACATTGTCATCAGCTGACAGTGAAAGCAAGAAAATAAATTACCATTAATGACTAACGCTAGATTCACAACAGCCAAGCAAGCCTTTCTCTAAATTCCTATAAATAATAAGTTTATACCCTTAGGAAATAAATTCTAGTTTTTTCATAGAAGTTAACATTACAACAAAGATCTAATTACTTTACGAACAAAAACATTCGATTAAAGACAAAACATAAGATCATGGCCCGATTAACGCAACGTGAAGACACTTTAATTCCTAACACGTTTTAAACGTACGCGCCCAAAGGGGTTAAATAGGACACAAACTAAGTAGTACCACCAGAACAAACCTTTCAGTGAGTGAATAACAGAGTTACTATGTGTAAAATCAAACAATTGAAGTTAGTTAATTGTTCCCCAATTAACGATAAAAAAACCTCGATAAAAACCAACAATAGTTTATCCTTACAAACAAGGTAATAAAAGATTACCCTCAAACACTGTCCCCATTTGAAGCTACTATTTCTCCACGCCCACCATCCTAGAAACAATTAACTATCTTGTTAACTATCTAGAAAAACATACTTGAAATAGTGGTCGAGGGCACACACAAAATTACTTATATGTTCTGAACGTTAAGAACCTCCTAAAATGAGCAGTATACAATTTCAATTGCCTAAACAGAATTTTTGAAAAGATTTAGGTGTTACAAGTTAACTAAAATCGAAACGCGATTTGCTTACATGACTATGTGTTCACCTTGAACGAGATTTGCCCTTTGAGAGTGCTGCCTCTACGTTGAACCGGGTATTTATTTACTTTCTTAAGGGGGGGTTGTAGACTAGTTGACCAGAAGAAGGGGTAAAATCACATGGTACATGTCATAGTTTGATCAATCATTGTTCTCTTGTTACCTGAGAAGTTGCAAGTCTGCCAACCTCCCCTGGAGAGCACTTCATGGGGGTGGTGTGTGGGGTGGAAAGGAGAATCAATGTCCATTCCCTCTCTCGCTCTCTCTTGCAATTTATGTATTTGTATTGATGCCGGGAGTTCCACTGAGGCCTATTCAACGCGACGATACATTATCTCGGGAGGTGCCGGCTGGTTTTACGTTGTATCGTTTCACACGGTACAGTGCAGCAATGAACCTTCGAGTTCCTAATGCCATAGCGTAAGTAAGTTAGCTTAAACGTTGCCATCTTGAAATTCTAGAAAATTTTGAGCTGAAACTAAAGTGTTCTATAATGAATCCCATTACATTTCGTTATTGATTGCAAAAAAGTTTACTCATTTAAAAATAAAGAATCAATTTAATAGCTTCCAAATTGGTCTATCTGGCTCTAGTTAAAAGGAATATATTGTTATTGCATATTGTATTCCACTCATACCAAATAAAATAATCATGGAAAGTTTTTTCTGATTAAAAAAAGCTATTTAACTTCAATGCTGTCTGTATTTATTACATTGTCAAAAATATTAGTAAATCACAAAAGTTATCCTACAATTTTAATTGTACTCCAGTGTTCACTTTGTTAGTCGGAATTCCAATCAACAAAAATACCCACACACTGTTATATCACTCTCTTTCTTTACTTTTCTGTATAATGCTATTTCTGAGGGTGTTATAGAGTTTTTGGATTGTTTGTGAAGAATTAAAATTTCCAAGTTCAACACTAGTATATGAAGACTATAGAAAACATCTCTTCTGAAAGCTGAATATTTCTTCTTATTTTCACTAAATGACATAAGAGTTAAACCATTTGTTTGATTTACATAGGCCACATTTGAAGACCTTATTAACTTCCTGCATCACTAAAACAAAACACTTTTCTGTTCTTGGTATTTGGTCAAATCCCCTAAAACCTTTTCAAGGTCTACCAAAACTTGACCGACAGATAACAAACCAAGGGCTCCCTTCGACCATCATTATCGTGTAGGTTCCTTACTTCATTTTTAAACTGCTTGCTTGCCACCACTTGTAACGCTGGTTCTCTCCTCCCTAAGCAATGAGTTGTTGAATTTATTTTAATTAATAACAATGAATACTCGTTAATGTTACAATCTAACGTTAATTGATAAATTGGAGATTATATTTTCAAGGTATATATTTTGATTTTTAAATACTATTATATTTGAGTTTTTTTCAAGGTGTTCAAATATAGTGATCTCCTCTCCGTGTGTGTACCTCCTATAATATGCAGTCATGGTTTCTAAAGCTAAACCTATTACAGGTTGAAACTCTTTAGTCTGGCACACTTAGACTTGACAAATACTAGACCACAGAAATTGACTCCTAAAAACCCTTTATATACCCTTAGGCCTTCCATATCACTCGACATACTTATTGCTATGTTATAAAGGTAGAATAAAGCTTAAAACAGCAAATAATACACAACTTTTCACAACTCTTGGTCTCTTGGAAGATACAATTAAGGGCTAGAATACAGCCAAAATACAAGGCAAAAAGTTAATGTATGAACAAAATACCTAGCTGCAGGTGTAAACAATTTTGGTGTCTAAAAGCACCGTCCTGGTGGCCACCCCCAAACTAATGGCAGCAGATTAAAAATGCGCTGGACCACGGGAGTTTTTTTAGCACTGTGCCTTACTACTTGTTTAGATAATATGCTTATGTACTAATTACGATAATGGTTTTTTAGGGATGAGGAAGGTTATATTTAGAGGAAGTATATCAACATTTGCATGGAGGGATAGTGGGAAACCATTGGGAAAATTGTCCCCAATACACCCAATGGAGATTTGAACCTAGAAAACCCTGTCATCAGCAATCTAGTCTACTGTGGGAGTAGGGCCTTAGGCCATGAGGCTACTGAAGCAGGCTACCACGGAAGTTGCCAGACCACAGAATGCAGGATTAAAGAGTTTTAACTGGTATAAATGAATCCACTATCAAATACATTATTTAATGAAACATTTTCCTATGAACCAGTTCGAAGGGCTTCCCTTATTTTTTTGTAGCCATGCAAAAGATCTTTTTATATTTATAATGTCGACTTCTGCTCATTCCAGTATATTTCCATCAGCTCTGTGCTATATATTATCGGTCTTGCTACATTATGCCCAGTTGAGATTCCAAGATGTTGGCTTTGATGGTTGCTGCTGGTGTTCTTGGATGATTAGATTTATAGAGTTTTTTTAACAAGATTAATTTACCCATGAGGCCACAGGTATTACCTCAGAAAGCCACATTGAGGTTATCATGTGAACCAGATCCAGATCATTTTCTGTATGGCCAGTACCTAAGTACTTTGTCTTGTAAGGGCATGGCTGAGGAGACGGCTTCAGTAGCTTTTCTCTGAAGACCCGTTCACCTTTTGATCCTCTTGGGATCTCTGGACTTGAGATAAGATTAACTATTCCACTTGACTCTCTACACTCCATATCACATAAGAAACTCAAGGCCATTCAAAGTGGGTATTTAACTAGCATTTTAACTGGTTCTGAATTAACCAAATTTGTGGGCTTGATAGAATTCACTGTCATGAAGAACTATGAGACTCAGTGAACTACTTAACTTAAATTTATTGAATGTCAGATTTATAATTCTACTCCAATAACATCGCCTATTTATTTGGAAAGACTGGTTTTCCAACTCTATTGTTAGTAAATTTATGTACATTTAATAATATATATACTATTTTTTTAACACCAGTCTTACTACTTGTTCGGGCTTTACACATGTATATTAGTTAGGCTAATGTGCTAGGAATGAGGAAGGTTGAATCTAAATAAAGTGTACCTGCATTTGCATAAAGAGAGTGTAAAACCATCAAGTATAAAACCCACTTTACAAACCCGACTGGGATTTGAACCCTCTAAAATAAGGAAAGGTGATTTATTAAAAAAATATCCATGTACTATACTTGAAGTGAGCTTATTTCAGCACCACCTAAATGTAAAGTTGATGATTTTTAAGAAAAAAGAGATATCAGGGTTGGAACGTCCAATCTCTAAGCTGCTAGTGGAGGAGTGAAAGTGGTTTAATTGGAAGGGCGAAAGGGGGGGGGGGTCTTTATCTGACAATCATTCCCTGACTCTGCCCTTTTGTCTACATAGTAAAACCGGTAGCCGTCCAGGTATGTCTAGGTTACCAGCCCTCAAATAAAATAAGAATCAACTTGATCGAAAATGCATGTAAGCTTCTTGAGTTTCAATGTTCAAACAGGCTCATTTGATGTCAACAATTTAAATGATGCATTTTCAATTTTCTTTATTTATGTTTCAATTAGTAAACAATGTTGCGTACAACCCGAATGGGTAGTAAGGCGCGGTGCTAATAATAATAATAGTAAATAATGTGCTCAAATTGTGTATTTCTATGTCTAATTAACAATGTAACACATTTTATGAGTAAAGTTTAAATGACACTTCAAGTAATTCCTTAAAACTGTTAATATACCTAATAGTTTTTCTTCTACACTGAGTAACTTTTAATTATAAAATTTGGCTCAGCGACAGTGAGATTGAGGTGTGTTCAACCTGATATAAGAGGTCGGGACTTTGCTTTAGTCCTGATTAAGTACACTAGTGTGGCTTTCTACTAATTTTTTTACAGTTTACTCTTGGAAATCTCCTACTACATTAAAATAGATAGCTCTATATAGATATCCCGGACATGTCATAAGACATAGTAGGCCTACATATAAACAAATAGCTATAGTTTATGTACCTAACAGTATTATTTGTTCAATACAGGTACAGTAAACCCTCAATTTTACATACTAGTTGGGGGGGGGGG
>CABFWB010008265.1:0-19022 GCA_902151455.1 Timema bartmani
TGTGAAATTGCAGCACGTCCGATGGCTGGGGTGAGTAATGTTTGTAGTCGGAGCAGGGTTAGTCATTCCACGGTACACCAGGACTAAAGCCCTGGAAATAAGAAGACAAATCCGAGGATGCACCCAATAGTAACATCTGGGGCAGCCAAATATTTAAAATAGTAAAAATCTTGATAATAAGAATGGGTGGAATGTTTCAGAGTTTTATATGTCAAAGAGGAATACATACCGATACATTAGACGTCTTTAAAGCACTACAAAACATCCTCAAGAAAGAAGGTCAAGAATATCATACGTTTACATTGCCTATGGATATTCCCCTCAAGATTGTTGTCAAAGGACCTCCACCCAGCATTCCAACATAGATGAAATTTACGACCTAGGATAAACCGTAGCTGACATAAGGAAATTCACCTCAAAGACGCAAGAAGCTATCACCAGTGATAATATTAAGTTACTTACCATATTTGTGTGGCTGAGAAGAACTGAGAAGAACTATTTGGTTTTTCAAGAACAATTAATAAAAAAATACCAGGGTGAAAATCGAACATCATGCAAAAGCCTAAAATATCATTCTACAGTGTCACCGTTGCCAGAAATTCAAAGAACAATTGCGCTAACAAACTAGGTTGCGTTAAATTCCTGCCACCACTTGTCAGAAAAAGGAAAATATCACCCCAGCAATTTATGTGAACTATGAAGATAAGCACACAGCAAATTACTGAAAATGTCCCGAATACGTTAAATTAGTTTTAAAAAATATCGGGCAAAGAAATCAAAAGCAAGACAAGCAAATGATTTTCACAACTATGAGGAATGCCAATGGGATTTTGCAGAAACCTCAGAAATTCGAAGCATCATTACATACCTACGAGTTTGACGTTTCATTAATCTATAAAACCCATCCAAATACAAATAAACTACTACACATATTTGGGTACAACATTTACAGAATTGACAAAGACCAAGGCAGTGGTGGTGGAACGGATATCCTAGTCAAAGACTAACTCACGCACTATATAAATATCATATAGTACACTGAAAACCTCGAGACTACAACAATAAACATAAACACCGAAAAGAAACTCATCACTTTTGTAGCCATCTACCAAACCCCCTAAAAGGCCTTGCTAAGTAATGACATAAAACTTATTGAAAGCCCTTTTGCATAGTCGCAGATCCAAACAACAAAAATACTTTATGTAATAGTAGAATCACAAAGAGAAATGAACAAATACTAGAAGAAGATTCAATCAAAGAAAACTATAACGTAATAGCGCTAGAAACACCTACATTTTCTTATCTTCATAGACCAGAATTTCTTGACATAATGATAACAAACCTGAAAATTACGTTTGTTAACATAAGAGACCTTCAATAACTTGACTCCAAACATAATCCGGTATTCTGCGAATGGGATGTCAACACGGAACATCAATCAAAATGACACAAACCAAAAATCAGAACATGTTATTGGAGAAAATACAAAAATGACTTACAGGAAGTACTGCCGAGACATATTGGTATTGAAACAAAAGAAGAAGTAAATAGGGCCATAGATATACTCCACGATGATACAGGAAACTTACAAACTAGACACCACAATATATCCTAAACATTAAGACTTAAGAATTGACCACCCCGAACTTAATTACATAATAGCCCTAAAAAGAGAAGCGCGCAGAGACAGGCAAAGACTGAGAACTCCACAAGAGAGGGCCAAATAAAAAAGACTAAAAGCATTCGTTATAATAACGGTCAACCAAATCAGAAGATACAATTGAAATACTTTCTTCACATACTCAGTCACGGACCTGTGGAAAACGTGGACCATTACTAAAAAAAAACTCAAAGGGACTACTAAAATAAAATCAACACACAAGCCATATACGGGCAGCAAGGGATGGTTCACACAAGTGCGAGCAAGGCCAACGCAATAGCGCAGATTCTAATAAAACAATAATTTATTACAATTTATATCTAGGATGAAATCTTCAATAGAAACGTTATGAGAACTATAAATAACTTTATAGAAAGACCGATAGCAATAACACCAGATCAAATCACAGATCAATAACTACAATCTGTCATCAAAACTCTTTATAAGAACAAGGCGCCGGGACAAGGTGGCATCAAGAAGGATATACTAAAATGTCTACCACAAATCACCCAGATACTCAACGCAGCCCTCACTTTAGTTTACTTCTCGAATACATGGGAAATGGCTAAAGTGATATTCATACCTAAACCCGGTAAAAATGTCATTTTTACCCAAAACAGACGTACGATCAGCTTACTTAAAATGACAGGAAAATAATTAGAAACACTATTTTAAAAATGGCCAAAGCAACATGCATCAGACAACTAGATAATCCTTTAGCTACAATTTGGATTTAAAAGCCACCATTTGACCACTCACCCTACACTGAACTTGATAGGAGACGCCACAGTAAGAATCAAACTAAGTGAAAACCGTATCGCAATTTTCCTAGCCGTGGATTTTTTTATGACAAGGCGTGGCATATAGGCCTTGTGCAAAAGATGATTATGTACAACCTCCCACAAGGTAACATCTATTTAATCGACAGTTATCTTAAAAATAGGGTGTTTCAAGTATCAATTGAGGGTTCACTATAGGAAAACGCCCAAGTAATGGCGGGAGTAACACAAGGATCGGTACCGGTGCCTTCCTTTATAATATTTACGTGGCAGACGTGCCAACCAAACCAAAATAACAATAAGACAATTTGCGGATGATAAGTTAATATATAACAAATAAAGGAGAATATACTATGCTTCCTTAGCAATACAACGTTTTCTTGAACTATTGTAAACCTGGCTGTCAAAATTGAGAATTAAAGTTAAAACTGCAAAGTCAATGGGCTTGGTTATAACTAAAAATGGACTTCTACCATAGGCAAACTTTACTTTCCTACAAGAAGATATAACATTCTGAAACGATACTAAATACTTAAGAATAGCCATTCACAGAAGAATAACACGATAAAAACATATAGGAGTAACAAAAATAATGGCAATGGCTCTGAAAGGACAGCAGCTCAACCATAAAACCAAAATAACTATTTACAAGATGATGATGAAACTCATTATCCCCTAAGGCTGTGTAGGATGGGGCTACGCAGCAAAGATACATCTCAATAAACTATAGAAGACGCAAAACAAAATACTCAGAATGATAACAGGAGGGACATAAGAACGAGAATAGATCACCTCCGCACCATGATAAACACCAAGACTCTCGCGGGAATATTCAAGGAGAGAATAAAGAAATTCTATGAACACACTTCAATACACGATAGTAACATTAACAAGCTACTGGGAAACTATAATCCGCAGGAAGTAAGGTCGTACAATCGACATAGGGCTGGAGTACGTAAATAAAGTAAAATAAAATAGAAAATATATTTATATAAAAAAATTCCCAGAACCTAAATCTTCCTCATCCTAGGAAAAGAAAATCCTTCCTTCCTGTAAAAATATTTTTTAAAATCATTTTACAATCTCATATAATTATAATTATTTCATGATTCATAAAGTGTAGTATTTACTAATAAAAATGTATTTTCTTACATCAAATCTAAGGTGCCAAGTCAAGTATTTTTTAAATCATGCAATGAGGATAAGGGTCTTTGAAAGCAATCTGTCACTCAAAAAACATATCAGCCATAGCCTCCTTCACTTGAAATTGAATCTAATGACAAGTGGGGAGGTAATGGAAACAGGGGAAACCCGTAATTGTGACTTCTTGGCTCAGCATCGGCTCGTGACAGACGATATAGCTACGACTTAATAAAATAATAATAATTTCTACCTCCATTGTAATATATTCAGTAAATTTCTTTTTGCGGCCCTTCAAGCAATTTTCCATCTTGAGGACCCTAATTATTGTTCAATATTTAGGAACAACTATTCTTCTGTCATTTGGAATCAGTGTTTCAGTGTTTTGGACGTAAACTTTTGAACTTAATATTTTATAGTCCTTAACTTTTGAACTTAATATTTTCAAATCTTATTTTGTAGAGTCTGATTAATTTTTTTGAAAAAAAAAAAAGAAAAAAAAAATGAACTTTAATTTTAGAATAAAATAATATTTTGCTCTATCCTAATTATTTATTATTTGCCATCTTTACTGGTCTTCCCAGTAATAATATTTACGTAGGCTATTCTTTCGTGCTATGAATTCTCGAGAAATCATTGGATTTCTAAGATGCTAGTATTTTTGTACTAATGTTTGTTAAATTAATTTCTCATTTAAATATTATTGCGGGCTAACTAGCCAAGTCCCGTACAATCCAAATCAACTGCCACAAATAATGGTCTTGAAATAAAACGTACATGGATTGCTGAAAATATGCTCATATCTATACATGTGTGTGTTACATACCTCGCCACAACAACTTCGTTGAACACGAGCTCCATTAGACGTGCCCTGCTATCCTCTCGGCCAGCGACGCCGCACTTCACCGGGCCGAGATTTTAATTCATCTGACTGAATTACTGGGTGGCGCGCCGCGCGCAGTTGTGGCTGGTTATGGTGTACGTGTTGAAGTAAACTTCATGGGACGTCATCCCCCCCCCCCTACTCTTCTATGGTTCACCGGATTCTGGTGCNCCCCCCCCCCCCTACTCTTCTATGGTTCACCGGATTCTGGTGCTATAAAACACCGTGGCTTGCAGGACAAGACATTATCACTTCATTGTTATCCCAGGATACAACACGTCAACTCCAGGGAGGAAGGGACTATGGTCCCAAGGGACTGGCCTGATCGGCGGAAGGAGACTGCCGCAGCGTTATAATCAAGTATTGATAGGCCATGGTTAGGTCTTAGGAATAGTCTACTTGTTCAAGGGGGTATTAATAACTCTTATTCTCACTAGGCAAATGTAGCTTAGTCTTAAACTTTCTGGCTCACTGTGCTAGCCATTGGTGACGTTCTATGTCACTGATCTATAATGGGTCCTTCAGACCCGCAGTTTAGGTAGTAGTGTGTCCCACTTCATGGCCTGCATGACCATGTCGTAGTCTGCAGTGCCTTCAGGCATGAAAGGGGCTGTTTAGGTTGTTCCAGGCCTGGCAGTGTGCCATATTAGGTGTTGGTCGGCTCTCTTAGAGTTACTTGGGGCGCTTCACGCCATGGTTGTAGTTTGCATTATTGTGGTGCTCAAGTTGTGGATATATTGCCCTTCAAGCATGGCTCGCGCTTGTAGAGCAATTTAATGATTGTTGTTCAACTTGTGGATCTTTTGCTCATCTGGCATGGCTCGCGTTTGTAAATCTATTTAATGATTGTTGTTCGCCATGTTGTGGTGCTTAACTTGTGGGTCCTTTGCCCTTCAGGCATGGCTCGAGTTTGTTACATATTTTGATATGGTCCCTTTGAGGGGAAGTAAAGCCGTCGGTCCCATGTCGATTGTGGCATGTAAAGGAACCCTGGAAGGTGTGTGAAAATACCTTTCTCGGAAAAATTGGTAGGCGCTTTATCTCTCACTCATAGAATTCTCGTGTGCTGGCTGATATAATCAGTCGGTTAAGAAAGATCACGTTGAATACCTCAAATAAATAAAAAATATATTTCCTCATCCCTACCCCATTAGAGTAATTATCATATATGCGTATAACCTGAACAGGTAGTAAGACGTGGTGATAGAATTAACTAGAACCAAATAAGTAGACACATTGCTTGTAAAAGTATTGCACAAAGTGAATGTGAATATGAGCGTTGATCTTGGGTACATCGTTGCACTCATACATATTGCCAGATTGAAATACGTACGGTGGAATGAAAGATACTGTTTGGCTGCTACCACAGAGCGCCACAAAGGTATTCAGGATTCACACTAGATCAAACATTAAAAAAGTTCTATAGGATTCACCACCTAGCTAATAAATAGACAATATAACAGTGGTATTCAATACCTTAACCTAAAAGCTCATTAATTGCAAAGTGGAATATACCACCTCAACCTATTGAGTAATTAATTTAAAAGTGGAATTCACCAGCTCACGCTGACAGCTCATTAATTGCAACACGGTATTCACCACCTCAACCTAATCACTAACTAGATCAAGAGTGGAATTCATCTCCTCAACCTAATCACTAACTAAATCAAGAGTGGGATTCATCTCCTCAACCTAATCATTAACTAGATCAAGAGTGGTATTCACCACCTCAACCTAATCACTACTAATTAGATCAAGAGTGGGATTCAACTCCTCAACCTAATCACTAATTATATCAAGAGTGGGATTTACCTCCTCAACCTAATCACTAACTAGATCAAGAGTGGGATTCACCTCCTCAACCTAATCACTAACTAGATCAAGAGTGGGATTCACCTCCTCAACTTAATCACTAACTAGATCAAGAGTGGGATTCATGACCTCAACCTAATCACTAACTAGATCAAGATTGGGATTCATGACCTCAACCTAACAGCTAATTTATTAAAGAGTGGGATTCTTCACCTCAATCCAACAATCCATTAGATCATGAATAGTATTCACCACCATAATCTATCAATTCATCAGTTGGAGTTTGAGATCTACCACTTTGTTCTAAGAAAAAATATCTAGCATGAATACCACTGTTCCATACAATTACCTATTATTCATTATTACAAGTCTATTTACATTTACTGTAATATATATATTGAATTATTATATACATAGTTTTCCAAAACGGACTAGTGACAATAATTATCTGTTTGAAACAAATCAAACATAATTAACGAGAATTCCAAATATACTTTAAAAGTAAGAACAAATATTTGTATTTAAAAATAAATCTGATTATAGTAAGGTTTCAAGGGTTAACTTAAACTTTATTTTTTTTAAAGTCATGCAACATAGGAAAAAAAATTGAATTCATGTGCTAGAAATAAAATATACGTATAGTGAATTTTTAAAGACGTTCCAAATAATAAGAAAAAACCAGAATTAAAATCAGAGCTTTTAAAGAACAACGTGGCAGGAACTGTACATTTTAAAATGTTGCTAACTTAAATCAAAATTGAATTAAATAGTTGACAAACCTGAGTTTTTTCTCCTTCCATTCTTTGTAGTCCAGTGCGCCCGCCATTCTGTAGCCTTATTTGACGGTGCTGGCCACGGCTAAAATGTTTTTTCTCACAACATCTCACTTTGCTTGCCGTTATAAACCACATATGTAAATCCTCCTTATTCTCACCGAATCGTTTTAAGATATGAACACAATAATTGGGTATCTCTATGATAGAGATTGGTAAAATTTTATACTTATTTGCACCTTCAATTTTTTTTTGTCAAAACAATATCTTATCTATAATAGTTTAGATTATCCGTAGTAGTTCAACTTTGAATTCATGATAGGACAACACTTGATTCACTCAATTATAAATGATCCACAAAAACAGTTGTTGATATTAAATATCACACTGGAAAACAATATAATTTAAATTAACTTATTTAATTAATGTAAGGTGGATAGTAGCATAGGTGGTTAATCTATTAATACAATCGATGGCGAGTTTTCAAGTGGTATGAATGTAAGAATCAAATCAATCTATAGCCTACTTAATGAAGCGTTATTATAGGTACCAACATAGACGTAGACTTTGTTAATACATCAAAACTTTGAACAATTATATTATTATTATTATTATTATTATCATTATTAGCACTGCGTCTTACTATCCGTTCGGTTTGTACGCACTTACGCTAATGCGTAATGGTAGGGTGATTGTGAGATTAAATGGAGGACCTACAGTTTAACGTGGGATCCGAACCACGGTGGAGGCCTGGCCCTCCACACATTCAAAGGTTGTGATTAATAAACGTCTTGTCAGAGATAAAGGAAGGGTTTGGAAATCAGATAAATCTGTGCCGGGACCGAGGATTGAACCCCTAACCCGCAGCACAAAATTTCGATATCTTATCCCTAGACCGCAAGGTCACCTTGTACACTTAATAAAATTGTTTATTACTTTTGAGCGAAATATAGCTAATTACTTTTGTAAACTATAATTTTAATTATATGCCTAGAGCCACTTAAATAAAACCAGGGGGTAATAGTTTAGTTAGCATATTGCTCAATATTAAATACAGATCATTATTTTACACATTAAAAAAATAATAAGTGCATTAAAATTGCCTTAGTTCAGTTGGTAGCGTGCCTGCCTACTGAGCTAAGGGTCACGGGTTCGATTCCCAGCCTGGCCGAAAATTTATCATTGGTGAAATGTAGGTTTACCCTTTCACGGTGATGAATTAACGGCCGAGGACTGGATGTTGTGCCTGTCCTAGTCTTAAGTTATATTATAAGGTATATTTAGCTATGACAGGCCTAGCCAGCCGGTAGTGGAAACACTGACCTAGGGCACAGGCTGGAAACAGTAATGGATGTAAAGTAAAATGTATTAAAATTGAAGATGATTGTTTAGAAAAAGGTTGATAAAACTAAAAGTAATAAAGTCCCAACAAACCCGGATAGTGCTCGAAGGCTGATGTTCAAGGTGAGACACAAACATAGATTTTTCACCTAATCCCACCGATACAAGGCTTCCTAACACCAAACACCTCTTGAAGGACAATTAATCGTTCAAGACACCATAATAATTACAAGAACAAGATTTAAACCGATAACAAAAAATCCTTAAACTATAATTCACAGTGAATAGTATAAATAGATAGTTACAGCTGTAATTTAAAAAAATTAACGCTATATATGATTTTTCTAATTACAACACTTTGCCATTATTAAATAGAATATCTGACTAATTTATAGGAAACAAGAGTAACTTAACATACATAGCCAGCTGGCACAACCCTCAGGCGAAATAAACCTGTTTGATCTTGGCGTCTTAATGACTTTCCACCGCGATGACTTGGAACGATTTCCTAGTGGGTTTTCCCATCAACTTCTTAATGACCACCACGTGACTCAGTGAAGTTGCTTATTTTCAAGTAAACAACTTCATAATGACCACCAGGTGACTCAGTGAAGTTGCTTATTTTCAAGTAAACAACTTCATAATGACCACCACGTGACTCAGTGAAGTTGTTTATTTTCACGTGACTCAGTGAACCTATTTGGTTTTTAGCCTTGACAACTTTATTAATGATCACCAAGGTCTTTACCCTACCTTCATACACAAACGTGACCTCGTGCATGGCCTTGAACGAAATCTAGTGCAAGGTGTTGATGAAGAAGCGGGATTTCCCTCTCTTTCGTCCCGACCTGATGTCATAACAAAACACTTGAGATTTCCCACATAGTCCAATTACCATTGCACCACACAAACGTTTCTGCCCCATGTAAAAAACAACAACAATCAGGTATGGAGCCCTGTTTTGTATTCAACCTCGGGTTTCATAGCAGCATTTGAAATGTGGACAAAAAGGTCCCAAAGGAAAACTGCGTGGTAAGCGATTTCTCGCGAACCGCAATGATCGGGTTGATGAATAATGTACTGTAACGAAATTTGTATCTGACAGCGAAACCGGTGCACTTCTCGTTGTTACCCCAACTGCGCTATCTATTCTCTTTATCTCCCTCATTGTTTAGCAGGTGTATGCAGCCAGTCTCACAGCCAAGGGGATTGGAGAGAACAGGGGGAGGAAAAGGGACACGTCTGGAAGAGTCTGGGTTCATTTTATTCTAGCCCAGTATTCTAGAAAAGGAATATTTCAGACTCTTTAACTGTGACCTCTATATATACATGTTCGGCGATAACCAGAAGACCTCCAGGTGGACAGGCGTGTCCAGACTAGCGTGCCCGGGAGTGGGCTGGGGTGTCTAGGATGTGGTCTAGCGTGTCCGTGTGTGGACTAGTGTGTCCGAGAGTGGTCCAGCGTGTCCTGTGTGTGGGATAGAGTGCCCGGGAGTGGGCTGGGGTGTCTAGTATGTGGTCTAGCGTGTCCCGTGTGTGGGCTAGTGTGCCCGAGAGTGGTCCAGCGTGTCCTGTGTATGGGATAGTGTGCCCGGTAGTCGGCTAGTGTGTCCAGTGTGTGGGCTACCTTGCCCTGTATTCGGCTGGTGTGTCCCGTGTGTGGGCTAGTGTTCTCAGTGTGTGGGGCAGTGTGTCCCGTATGTGGACCACCGTGTTCAGTGTGTGGCCCAGCGTGTCTTGTGTGTGGGCTAGTGTGTTCAGTGTGTGGGCTTGCGTGTCCAGTGAGTGGGTCAGCGTGCCCAGTGAGTGGTTCAGCGTGCCCAGCGAATGGGTTGGTGTGCCCAGCGAGTGGGTCAACGTGCCTAGGGATAGGGAAAGTGTACCCTGTAGTGAGCCGGTGTGTCCAGTGAGTGGGCAAGTGTGCCCAGGAGTGGTTGGCGTGCCCAACGAGTCGGTTGACGTGTCCAGCGAGTGGGTCAGCTTACCCCGAGGGGGTCGACGTGCCCAGCGAGTGGGTCAGCTTGCCCAGCGAGTGGGTTGGCGTGTACAGCTAGTGGGTTTAGGCGAATTTACTTTGATTATCCAGGATGATCACAATTAATGAATCATCGAGAGTGAAGTCACGGGATGGACCGTATTTAGTTTACACAGGTCATCAAGGTGATTTAAGCAGTTCACTTCAAAATGGAGGTAACTGAAGTATTGCGAGAAGGTATTCGTATGATGTGTTATTTATTAGTTCAGGAGGGTCAACAAATTCTTTATGAAAAAAGGAAAAGAAGGAAGCAGCGCGCGATGATGGGTGAAACCCCTGATGCTGTGACGTAATACTTTGGGTGCATCAAGCACGCTACTAGACGGATGGACTAGTGAAGACGAGGACATTCTGAAAAACCACATTCGAATGTCCAAAACAAAATTGTAATAGTTGTTGGCAAAAGTAGAACTATATATATATACAAACAAGCAGGGGCATACACACGGGAGGGGGGGAGGGTGGCTTTGGGTGCTGAAGGCCCTCCCCCAGATAATTAAGAATATTACAAAAATATTATTAGCACTATGTTCTGTCAATTAATCAATTATATTTTGTTTAGTTGCATTAATATAAAACAAATAATTTTGTGCCGCAATTAGGGCTTTTCAAAGGAATACTTTTTTCTGTTGATTTTTAATATTACTGTAAATTTGCACTTAAATTAAAACTGGGCCTGTGATACCGTAATATTTTCTAGAAATTGTTAAAGTCTTTACTCTTTGTACACAAAGTTTTGAAGTGGGTACAGTAATTGAAATTATTATTTTAGAGCAATTATGTGAACACTATTGTATCAAGAAGAGGGGAAGGGGCAGTTGATATTATCATATGTCCCCACCCCCCCCCCAACTGCAAATCCTGGGTGTGAAGAAGAATGTGTGAACACAGACATGTAAACCAGTGGCGTACACAGTTACAAGAGGGTAGGCCGAGGATCCGATTTTGGTACAAATTAAGTTAAGTATTACAATTTGCATCCTTTTAAATCAAAATTTTTCCCGGCCCCACTTTTTAGGGGGCATCGCTGACTCTCAATCTTTCTTATCCCCCTACTTTGATACTTTGAATCAAGTTTCCAAATATTACAGTAATTGAGATATATAATGGTGCAATGATAAAAATTATTATGTAACAGCTCAAAATCATAAGTGAGTCCTTGAAAACAAGAAACACAACTTAGAAAATGCCTTTCTGCTCGACCCAAACTGCAAATAACACTAAGAAGTGATTTAATGTTCCTTAAACAGTCACAATCTTTCAATATATCTAATAGCAATGGGGTATAGTCGTCCTTCCATTTAAACACCATGATGTACACAAGAAATTACTACACAGCTACTACACAATATGTATACCTCAGTTTTAGCTTATGTGGTGCTGACTGACAGCTCACAGCTCACTTCTGACAGTCAACAGTTAGGTATATACCTACATTTTGACTGTCAGAAGTGACAACTGTTAAAGACATGTTTTTTGCAGATCATATGGTTCGGCGTAGGGATACATAATTTGAGTCTGATAGCTTTTTAAAGCCGTCAGAAGTGAGCTGTGAGCTGTCAGTCAGCACCACAGAAGCTAAAACTGAGGTATACGAAGACTGGCGTTCACTGAAGAGGTACAGGTAAGCACATGTTTACACTATTCATTTTGGATGACTCATCTTCTGTGTTTCATCACCAGTGAACAAAAGTTGGCCGCTGCCAACTTCGTTCATCGTTTCTCTTTGATGATCACTGTAGATGATTGTAACGTTTACATTATTCATTTTCAGTGATTCATCTAAAGTGATCATCCAACGTGACCAGTGTAAATTCACCTATAGCGTGCCTGGGAGAGGATCAGTGAGTCCAACGTCCGTGTAACGCGGGTCAGTGCGGTGTGTCATGCGCGCGGACAAGTGGCGAATAAGTCAACTACACGGCTGATGTAAATTGTTATTTTGAATTGAGTAAATAATTAACTTTTTTTACTGTTTTCAAATGTTTCAATAGTTATTAATTAGTTTATTTATTTTGATTCTTTTTTATGTGTTTTTTTAGGCTATTAATTTACAGATTTAATTATGACTCTTTATTATTTATTTTGGTGACTTGTATAGTTGTATCTTAATCAGTGTGTGTGTTTTTTATATTTTAATACTTAAAACCTCGAATATTCCGTGTGGGTTTTCAATCATGTTTAATCAGCAGTGTAACTTAATATCCTGTATATAATAATAATAATAATAATAATAATAATAATACTTAGCACCGCGTCTTACTACCCGTTCGGGCTATACGCTTAAGTACTAAATCACGCTAGTGGGTTAGGAATTGGGAAGTGAACCCACATTTGCGTGGAGGTAGAGTGGAAAACAATTTAGGAATAACCACCCCCAGTTCACCCGAGCGAGATTCTAGCCTCGACATTTCCATCCTCGGCAGTCTAGCTCAACACGAAACTAGCGCGTTAGCTAACTACGCCGCCGAGGCGGATTGTATCCTGTAAAGATCTCGCGGTTCACACGGTAACGTTCCATGTCACGCACGCCCCCACGTTACAGTAATACACCAATGTTCGATTTCCATCACCATACTAGACATTAAAACTAGAATAGATTAAGGAACAATCGCATAGCCCAAACGGGTAGTAAGACGCGGTGCTAAATAAATAAAAATAAATTAAAGAACAACTTTGTAATAGACGTTTTCTCTCGAACCGCATGGAATATTGGGTCAATGACTAATGTACTATACCAAGGTTAAATTACTATTACCAAACCAGAAATTGTTACAAAAAAACTTTAAGGGACAACTCCGTAGTAGGTGGTTTTTCATGAACCATAATAAATACCACATATAAAAGTAGTGTACTATATCAATATTCAATACCATTGCCACAGCCAAAATCGGAAAACGGAAGGGCCTACGGACCAACGCTTATATAGGCGTACTGTTTTTTTCACAAACCATAAATATATTCCAGAATATGATCAATATTTCAGAACGAGGTTCAATTATCATCGCATATACCAAATTGGAACAAAAAGAACTTAAAAATAACTGCGTGGTGGCCGTTTAAAGGATAACCGTGCATTAGCTGTTTAAAGGATAATCACATAGTAGTAGTTTAAAGGATAACGGCTTAGTAGGTGTTTAAAGGATAGCGGCTTGGTAGTTGTTTAGAGGATAACGGCTTGGTTGTTGTTTAAATGATAACAGCTTGGTAGGTGTTTAAAGGATAGCGGCTTAGTAGGTATTTAAAGGATAACGGCTTGGTAGGAGTTTAAAGGATAACGCCTTGGTAGGAGTTTAAAGGATAACGGTTTGGTAGGTGTTTAAAGGATAACGGCTTGGTAGGTGTTTAAAGGATAACGGCTTGGTAGGTGTTTAAAGGATAACGGCTTAGTAGGTGTTTAAAGGATAACGGCTTAGCAGGTGTTTAAAGGATAACGGCTTGGTAGGTGTTTAAAGGATAACGGCTTAGTAGGTGTTTACAGGATAACGGCTTAGTAGGTGTTTACAGGATAACGGCTTAGTAGGTGTTTACAGGATAACGGCTTAGTAGGTGTTTTCTTCCAAACTACAAGGATATCCGTAAGGTGATTAGTGTACCATATTCAGGTTCAAGTACCAGTACCATTGCCAGATCCGACGGAATGACCGAAGTGACATCGTTGTAGTATGCGATTTATCTAATAACGCAAATAATATTTGCGCAGAGACAAAGGTTTAGCTACCATCGCCACGGAACACTGAAGTGCCAAAGGGACAACGACTTGGTAGTAGTTTTATCTTAAACTGAGATAAATATATGGCAAGTGACTGAAGCATCACACTAGCGTTCAATTAACATCATCCACGTACAAAATCAGAAACACACAAGGGCCTAAGGGCCAACGCTATAGTAGGCGTTTTATCCAAAATAAGGAATATGAATAATACATCGTGCTGAGTTTCGAGTACCATAACTATACCCGAAATCTAAACACGGAATAAATCTAAAGACGGAAGGGGGTCAACTGCATAATAGGTTTTTTATACTAAGCGGCGCAGGCAACATGGGTTCAAGTACCATCGTCATCCTTGATTTGAGAGTGACATCATTAAAATGTAAATTAAATTAAAAATTATTCTTGACACAATAAGATCATCCAGACCATTTTAGGGTACTCGCGTAGCTGGTGATCGATCCCATGATATCTTCCACCCCATGCATTCGCCACGTGCTTGATTTCCTTGTACATGTATCATTTTAATGTCAAATTGATGTGTAGGGGTACTTAGTTGAGCAAAAGTTGTACGTATTTAACAAAAAAGGGGTCCATACTTGAACAAAAGGTAAAAAATCTTGAATCAAAGATATTAATACTTTTGAAAAGGGGCACGGTACACACTTAAGCAAAAGGGGTACAATGTTAACCAAAAAGGGGTACATAGTTAAGAAAACTGGCTGCGTATTCAATTAAAAAGGGGATAAAGTAAAGTAAAGGAATATCCAGTTCAGGACAGGATAGAGAAGGCACGACTAAGGTGGTATGGCCTTGTGAGAAGGATGGAGCGGTGAAGGGGGCCCAGGAGGATGTAGGATATGGAGGTGGGGGTAGGAGGCTGAGAGGAAGACCAAGGGACAGATGAGTGAAGGGAGTTAGGAGGATTGTGGAGGAGAGGACTGGGAGGTGGTGGGAGGAAAGGAGGCGGTGAAGAGGCTTATGTTCCAACTTCCAAACAGACCCAGCCAGTGGTTGGAAGCTGTTCATGATCGTCATGATGATAATGAAGTATTTAACAAAAAAAGGACACACACTTGAGCGAAAGGGAAACATACTGGTTTACACACCCTTGAAAAAGGGGGTACATACTTAAGAGAAAAAGAGGTACATAGTTGAGCAAAAGGGTTGTGTGTGGGGGTACATATTTTAGAAAAATGATACGTGTTTACCAAAAAGGGGTGCCTAGCTGTGAAAAAGAGGTACGTATACACCAAAATGAGTACAGAGTTGAGCAAGAGGTGTGTGTGTTTTTGGGGTAATTATTTGAGGAAGAGGGTGTGCGTGCTTATCCCGGGACTTGCTGATAGTATTATCCGATGTGTCTAGCTACCACCTTGATCAACTGCTGTCTAAGCTCTCAGAAACTCAATAATAAGTAGTGCAGACTTTTATAAGATTGAATACACTAGCATTTACCTGGAAAATATCAGCCCCTTCAACTCAACAACCAATTCTCCCCGATGACCATGCCTAAAAGTAAAGTGTTTGGCGAGATGAGATGACATTGCTCTATGTCTTAAGTGCATTGAACATCACCACGGGTAGTATTGACGAACCCCCTCTTAAATTTTGACCACTACGATCCCTGGACATTTGTATACTCGGTGATGGGAGATGTACTGGTTCTTCGTCCCCCACAGCTTTCCCCTAGGACAATACTCTGATACAAAGAACGAGCCTTAGGAAATGCATCAGCATTAGTTGACTCCAAGAATGCAGGATGAAAATACAACTACCTACCAATGTGAAAGCAGTATATATTTTGGAGTTCACTTCTCCAACGCCTGTGAAGTGTGTTAAGGCACATTCTTAACGCCTTCACAATGGACTGGTCAGGTTAGCTCAGTGTCAAGAATTAACTATGTGTAGAATAAGTCTGGTCACCGCACACTTGCTAAACTCTTTTAAATTAGCTATGGAGAAAGTTTGGACAGCCCTGATGAGATGTTTCTGTTGGTGTTGTTGTTGATTGCTTCCTTACACAGCTTATAAATCCACATGCTTGGGCGTACACCCCCACACGTGAATAGTGGTGTTCCCACGTTAAGTTCCTTGAGACGGGGCACACGATATTATATCATATATCTGTAGAATAATGGTTATTTATAATAAGTATGGTTTGATATTAAATTTAATCCTCTGACAAGTTGGTAGGATGTGTAGATACAGACTGTCCCACACATGACTTATTGAAATGTCTTAAAGCACAAGTCAAGGATTACTTGTTTTGAAATATTAGGCCTACTTGTATGAAAAATTAGAAATTCTAATGATACATATATATATATATATATAAGAGAGAGAGAGAGAGAGAGAGAGAGAAAGAGAGAGAGAAAGAGAGAGAGAGAAAGAGAGAGAGAGAGAAAGAGAGAGAGAGAGAAAGAGAGAGAGAGAGAAAGAGAGAGAGAGAGAGAGAGAGAGAGAAAGAGAGAAAGAGAGAGAGAATATTTTTACTGGCAAACAGCAACAAAATATTCTTAAAATTCAGCTCCTGTGGCAGCAACAATAAAATACAACAATATATTGTTAGTAATTAGCTGCAGCTTATAATTTCTTCCTCAGAATGGTATCATATTAGCTTTTGAATTGAAGTGTTTACGGTTCAAATGACACGGCATATCATCCACTGGCTCAACGCTGGTACTGGAAATGAGAATGATGGGGGTGCTGCTAGGGGGGTTTCAGGAAGTGCCATCTGTATTGACGACAGAATACTACAAAAAAGATGGTATTTTGTGACGATAGAGATGCTACTCCCCTGGCAACATTGCCACAATTCTATTTTTCAAATGGCAGCACTTACAGGGCTCCAATAAGTGGAGTGGAACGAATCAAACTGTCCGAAGAAATCTTGATGTTTTGTTGCACTTTGAATGTCTACTATGTGGACACATAGGCACGCTTCACATATGTATGTCCCACAAAGGTTAAGTTAACGCACTTCGATCTAAACATAGTAGCTACTGGCGACGTACTGAATTAAAGGAGAAGGATTAGTTTTACCAAAACAACTGTCCTATGGTTGTCAGCATAGTTCAATGTACAAAATTATTGCTTCGTCAGACATTTAGTCTGAACAGTCTGAACGGTGTACAGAAACATCATCAATGTTAAAGTTACAAAAATTACACAACATATAAGTAAGCTATTATAATCCTACTCACTTCTCTACGACACCTAGAGTTTCGACAGGAAGTTGCTTCATATCTTCAGTTATGATGTCTGGTGTTGTTACCGTTGTTGTTTCATATTGGTTGAGGATAGCAGCTATATCTTTTTCAATCGTTAGAGCTTTTCTCCTAGACATGATTAAATTTGTCAAATATACGCTGTTGTTTGGGGAAGTTGGGGTTGTCATCGTTGTTGTAGTAAGGTATTTGTGCTAGGGGTTGACGTCTTCTTGTTTCTTAAACCGACTCTAAATTGACAAGTGGGGGGCACACCGAACCTTACACTACCCCACTTGAATACCAGTTTTTTGGTATTTAGCTAAGCGATGTCTTCATCGGTCAGATTCTCAAAACAACATGGTAAATACACTTACAACTCGTCATCTATGTACACAATAACCCTCCTTTGAACCTTTGTTTGAACTGCCTTTTTTTACCTGGCACAATATCACTTAATTTAAACAGTGGGACGACCTTGTTTGGATTCAATTGTTGTAGCTTGACCATGGTTAACACACAATTAATACTTTGGGGAGAAATGCCATGATATATGGCAGACCCCCCTCCTCCCACTCTTCAGGTGTGATTATATTTGTCAAAACATTCTTGCGTTTTTATTTATAAGTCGGGAAAATCAAATGGAATTTTGACACATTAACGATGCCATGGATTTATTTTGAAAATTGTTTATTAAGTGCGTTGAAGCCGTTGGTATATTCAAGGTCGGGTCACGTTCAAGTTTAGGGTGGGAACTAGTCGACCAAAACAATGAACATCATGTCGCTAAGCCATTCCTCGGGGAATCACAGATATATTGTGACGTCATTGTCAACACCGGCCTAATAGGCACATTCAAGGCCCAGCATAGTAAATAAACTATGTTGACATCCACCCACGTCAACCATGGAATTATTTTTATTTTGAAATTAAAACAACTATTTCACTGGCCCAATTTAGTTTTTGTCATCTGAAGAGTGCAATAAAAACGTAATTTAATGGGATTCCTGGTTTAAGCGTAGTCGTGTATCTAATAGCCCGCCTGGTTAGTCGGTCGTAAGGTGGGTTCTTAACATGCGTTTTACTGCCACTTATAACTCAATGACGATACATGTGTCATGGGGCTGCGTGGTATAGTAGTTTAACTTCAATTTTTATTTAAAAAAACAGTCTGTCAAATTTACTAAATTAAAACGCTTAACTTAAGTGAGAGTGAAAAACCATCCAAGAAAAAAGGATAACTTCAATAGCACAAACAAAATAAAACAGCTGATCTAGTTCATATTTATTTCACAAATGATACTTTGGGGTCGCGCACAACTAAATCGACCCCTGAAAGACCCATCGGTTTGAATGAACGTGTTTTAAATAAATAAACACATTATTCTACACCCACATTCCGTCTGTTGTGCGGTGACCGTAAGGATATCTAGTGACCGTTCCGAAGCTTATAACAGTGCACCAAACCCGGAAACAAGACAGGCAAGGCCATCTAGGGACAAAGCGGCCAAACAAGTACAAACCCTCCCTCTTCCCCTTTTAAACAACTGACCAATAGTCGGGAAAGAAAGAGACAACCCCCTTCATCCCCCCAACACCCTTGCTCGATAAGCGGAACAGCCAAGCAACTCTCAAGAGAGAGGTGACTGAATTGTATCTCCTCGGAAGAGACTCTCTT
>CABFWB010008266.1:0-10153 GCA_902151455.1 Timema bartmani
ATCATTGACAGCCCGGTCTATTGACACCTTAGACCATGCACCCCATGATAAGTAAGGTTGGATTAAGAGGTAGTGTACTTATAGAGTGAGTGGTCATCCTGATTCTCCCACTTATTTATTTTAAAATGAGTTTTTTTATCTTATAATAATTTAGGAAAAGAAAGTTATGAATAATTTGCTTGCAATATCCTTTATGCAATTTTCTCATTCAAATTTTACTGCCATATAAATTTTGAAAAATCTCGTTGCATTTATATGAATATATCCATTTTAATTATCAAACTGCGGATAGTGAGGAGGGATAGTAAGATGTGAAGCGTAAAAATCAATAAAAATATTTGACTAAAATTAATATAGCACTTTATAAATAAAATATATGTGTATTTGTGTGTTCTTGTATATAGACGCTAGATATTCAAAAGCAAGACAGCTTTAAAGCTAAAATCCTGCATATGTATTTAGTGGAACGTTCTGGTGTACAAATTGGGCATAAATTTATGTATTTTTATGTCCATTATGAGAATTAAGCCTTAAAACACGTGAACAGCTATTCTTATTGAATATAATAGTACTATTTATTTGTTTTAGAGATTGATCACCAAGGAAAATTAACTTCAAATCCAATGAAAAAATAAAGAAGAAATTTCAACCTGAAATTGAAAGAGACACTTTTCCAAAGATAAATCTAAATATTGTAGTAATAATAATAATAATAATAATAATAATAATAATAATAATAATAATAATAATAATTATTAATAATAATAATAATAATAATAATAATAATAATAATAATAAGACATGATATTTAACATGATGTAATAAAAATCTTTTGGATGGAGGGAACTAAGTATTTTGTCCACAGAACTTACTAATAATACTGGACAGTTACTTCAATTTCGATATATTTACCGTGAAGATCATATGTCAAAAGGGCACATTTTTATTAATAATTAAATACATTAGTAATAATAAATAAAATACTTAAGCTGTCTAAGAAAATAATGATGTGGCTAATCATAATAAAAACTTTTAGCTTTTGTTTCATTAAAACTTTGGAAAATGCAAACAAAGTAGTCTTAGAGAGCTCAAAAAGTTAATAACCAAAGTGAAGAAAAACAACTGTGCTTAGAGTGAACCTAAAATTTAAACTTTTGGAAAGAGTTTCTCGGGAAAGTTAGTGATCAGTCACAGATAATAAAAGAAGAGGATTCTTTCATCGAAAACGCGAAACCCCTCAAGAATTATTTAGAGGTCTTAGAAATTCGTAAACAGCTTGGTAACAGATCTAATTGGACTTGCACTACGAGTTAATTAATTCTCTACACTCCCATTCCTGTAGACTTAAGGTGGGAATTTAGGAAACGTGAATTAATGGCAGTGTTTTTGCAGTTTTATACCAAAACTTTTCTCAGCCAAAAAAATATGTATTGAACCAGTAGAAACATAGAGTTTAATTTCTACAAATGGCAATATCAACAGTTGTTTAATATCTGTCATGAAAATAACGGAATTAGATGAGATAAACTTTCTAAATGAAGATAAGAAGTTGTCATTGAATTCAAGGACACTCTTGACCGATATTCAAGAATTGTTTCAACCATTCGAATAAAAATTAACTCAATGTTTCTACTGAAGAATTTGATTTATTTGGTTTTGATATAAGAACTGCAAAATGACTGCCCTTAACTCGTGTACACTTCACCTTAACACATCTATTTGTTAATTTCACAGGTACAAAAGCAGCTTTAATCGTAATTTATCGCCCCACATTGATCTTTACATGATCTAAGGTATGAACCACCCCCTGAATATATTAGATTGCCAGTGACCGGGAGGTCGGTGTTCGAGTACCGACTAGGTGGATTGAGGATGGTTTCTCTCGGAAACAAAGGTGCTTTTTAATAATCTAGATTTTACCTTCATCATTCATGATTTCTTCAGTGTAAACATGGGGATAGTTATGTGGATAGTAAGACGAGATGCAAAAGAAAACAACAATTTATATAATTTTGTTAAAATCTGTCTTGGTGAACTTTTTTAATAGCATACCTGTGATCGGAACCCATGGATTGTCAACTGTCCACTGAGCCCGACACTCCCTAAGGAGAGGATTTGAACTCTGTAATCAAGGGGAGCCCCCACTTCCCGTGATGGGGTTGCACCCGATGGCTCTCAACGAGGGTGCGGTCAGATGCAAAGGAATAGAAGTGTTCAGAGAGGTCCGGACCCCACTCAAATATTATGGACCCCCCCCCACCCACCTCTTTTAAAGGGTTATCATGTTAATAAGTATGTTTGTATTGTATTAAGGTATCTTCCTAGATAAATCCTTCTATAACTGTACTATAGTAAGTATAGATGAAATACGTTCTTGGATTAGTTTTCTTTATTATCTCACTTAGAACTCTGTCAATTTTTGAGGCGATCAAACTATTCTAATATTTGGATTCTTCCAATTAATAGTTGCATCTTTATCATAAAATACAAATGGTTAGCTAATATTCACCACACCGAAATGTGGAATCTTTCCGTTTTCGATCTCATCTTTTGAATGAAAAATTGGGATATTCCAAATTGGTAGTAAGAAGCGGTGCCCCAGAAAGTTAAAACTATAAAATTTAGATTATCTAACATCATATTTATAGATGATAAATATTCTAAGGTTCACGGGTTTGATGCTATCGATATAATAAGTCAGTTTAGAAAGTGCCAGCTAGATCTCTCAAATAAAAAAAACTATGATTTTTTTTATTTTTGCTAAAAATCCTAATCCTTCTTAACATCGTGATAGTAATTGTACACATTATGAAGCACTTGTGCAAAGCGCTGCATTGGAAACAGAGCAGAGAGGGACAGTTAATAAGAGAGGGTTGGTGAAGTGGGAGGGGAACCCCCAACGTGAAACAGCAGTAGTAGAACAGCCCGGAACCCCCAACGTGAAACAGCAGTAGTAGAACAGCCCGGAACCCCCAACGTGAAACAGCAGTAGTAGAACAGCCCGCCTGGAGAAGTGTTGACACAGTTAAGACTTGAGAGGCTTCTCTTAAGAGATGAAGTTTCTACTTTGGTAAAAGTAAGGGATGATGTTGGAGGAAGGAGGGGGAAGAGGAGAGAGAAGAAGCTGAGGACGATGACAAGAGAAACAGTCAAGATTCCTTCTCTCTCGGAGTAATTCGGTACACTATAAACACTCGACGAAACAAAGCTCAAGACCTTTATTTCATAGCCGTCATAAACAAACAAGATGGGATGCTAATAATTGGGAGGGAACCTCAAACAAGGCTTTGCGTGATATGTGGTGTGGTACGCATCAAATTTCTGCTTTTTGATTATTATAATTACAATTTTACTAATTTAACATACACTTTCTTAACCAAATGATTATATTAACAATCGAATTACAAACTAATTTAAATTTAGAATAGTCACAACAGCCAGTCCCCCTGTCAGTAGTTTATAATTTATAGGGTTAAGCCTTAAGTTCATAAATTATACATTTTACGACTATGCTGGGAAACGAACGCGATACTCCTAGTTCTGTGAACGGTCGATTTACTGACTGAGCTTAAATATTGGACGATATTTAACTCTTTAATTTAAATAATAAATTGGTAGTTAGGGTCAGATAAATGTTCTTAATAGGCTGGTTGTAGAGATTGTGAGCTTAATAGTGAGAAGACTCGAAGCTATCCACACAGATACGAACCCTAGAAAGGCATCGGTATTTTCTTATTTGGTTCACCAGTGAATGGGAAAGTTGGCTTTCGAATCCCCAAATGTGTGTAGTATTAAAAAAAAGTTGTTTTCCTCCTCCTACTCAACGCAAATGTGGGCACACTCGTAAACTATAGCTACCTTTCACTATTTCACTATTTCTATAGTGAGAATATGAGGATATCCTGAGTATCAATATTAAAAAAAACCAAAAGAAAAGAAATACCAAATGCAATTTTATATTTAGTCTTATAAAACATGTGGTCAATGAAGTTATACTTACTATTACTGGTATTGAAAAAAAAATCGGCAATTCTATACACTTTAGTTATTATTGATAACAATTCTAAAAGTCAGTATATATCTCTAAGTAAGTGACTATCTATTTATATTCTTCTATTTAATGATCTTAAGAAATTCCGGTTTAACGTCATTTAAACTTTCAGGGATTCCTTACCTAGCTGATGTTATTACGTCCTTAAGAATTACTAGTCGTGCATAGGCTAAAATCCGCTTATGTCATCTTTCCTGCTTGCCAAAATTTCACTTTTTGAATTATAGCCCAGTGACAGAGCCACCGCAAGGGGGAAGCGACTTTGTGTTTGTAAATCGTTTAAAAAAAGTAAAGATTGAATATTTATCATAAGATAAGATAAGATCAGATTACAAGGGATAATATTGCAAAATTTTTAAAATACGTCTTGTAAATATTGAAAATAAAAATGTATAATGTGCTGTGTTATAAAACATCAGTGTAAATAAATCGTTAAAGTGAAAATAGCAGCCGTTGTAAGCCGGTAGCACCGCTACGACATGAATTCGTTCAGCTCACAGGCCTCGTGATTATCCTTTCCGTTTTCTACACTATCTACTTTCTACTAATAAATTAGCTGACACAGTGAGTAGACACACATTTAGAGACTACAAATAAATATATATTTTGTATTAATTATGATTTATCAATGTGAATAGTGAATGACTACGTAACAATATTCTGAAAATTTCACAACTACAACAACAATTTATGATTTGTTACTTTCGTTTTTTAAAATTGTGTGAATAGAATATCGTATTTATACTAAAATATATTTATATAACCCTGTTATTTAATTATAAAAAATAGATATGTATTCCTGGGCTGGCCTATCAGCCATGGTGTCAGGTGACAGGTATGTGTCATGAATTAATTATGATTATTTTAACTAAAGACATAATTAAAAAGTGTGAAGCGCAACCCTTGGATGATCTAAAGAGGTTTTTTTTATTGGTGATACTCTGCACAGTAAATTTTGCGCCACTTGTTATTTTCTCCATAACAATAACCCTTTGAGTTATGGTGTAAATACGAGATAGTGTGACTGGTTTGCTAGGCGCGGGGGAGGGGGGGTCATGCTTCTTTCAAGGATGCCCTGGGCGCTGACTTCACACGCGACGGCACTGCCCAGTGATAGTTCAGACGTTTTTAATGTTTGTGAAAATCTACAGCTCAATAACTTTTTATAAATATCTCAACCCCTTTTTTATGTCATCAGGAACCCTGAGAATATAGCGTTCACACAATCACTGATTAATTTAAATCGTATGTAAATACGAATCCTCTCGTAGTACATTGGATACTCATGCGGGACTTAGAGAACTATGGCTATTTAAATTATTTTTTCACCACTTCGATGATCACTTTATTTACAATATTGGATTAGTGTTGAGCATTTGTGTGGTGAGAGAGTGGGAAACCATAGAAGAAAAAATATCCTCAGTACACTCATTTGGTATTCGAACCCAGAATTTCCTGTCATCCACAAACTTAAATAGAAGAGCCTGATGTTTTATTTATTTATTTAGCACCGCGTCTTACTACCCGTTCGGGTTATACGCTTAAGTACTAATTACACTAATGGATTAGGAAATTGGGAGGGTTGAATTTAGAGGAAGTGAACCCACATTTGCGTGGAGGGAGAGAGGAGAACCATTTAGGAAAACCACCCCCAGTTCACCCGACCGAGATTCGAACCTCAATCTTCCCGTCCTCGGCGGTCGAGCTCAACACGACTAGCGCGTTAGCCAACTACGCCACCGAGGCGGGTGAGCCTGATATTAATTCCGTATGTCCAACAGTGTGGATTTTAATTAATTAAGGCCTATATGATAAAATATAATACTTGGTCTCTCTATTAAATTAACTTACATACAATCATGAATGTATAAAGCATACAATATTGCCAAACATACTTATTAATATTTAATATAAACATATTTTAGAGCCGCGTCTTGTTAACCAATCGGTTTATACTTTAATGTATTAAGTATTTTAGTGTTTTTTGGGATGAGGAAGGTCATATTTATAGGAAGTGTACCTGCATTTGCGTAGAGGGAAAGTGGACAACTATTTTGGAAAAAACCATCAATACACCCAAGCGAGATTCAAACGTCAGTCAATGACTGTCTAGTCTACTGTAGGAGTAGCGCGCAGACCTTGTGGCTACCGGAGTGGGTTACATACTTAGTATTGTTTTAAATAACGAGAGATTTCACCAGATAAATAAGTTATTTTAATGCTATAATATTTTAGATTATAATGAATGCTTACCTTTAGTAGCTCACAACAGTAGATAAAGCTTCCATGTCAGAGAATATGACCCTCCTTCCAAGTTCACAATGACCAACTTAGTTCATTAAAGTAACTCTATTCACCAAGAAGTATAGAATTGAACATTCAGTAGTGTTGACTTGATTGAGAGTTTGTAAAGCTCAATATTATGTCAAGCAAGAGTGGCTAGAATGTTTACGCAGGATTTAAGACATTTTTAACTTGTTTTTTCGAAAACAAAGAGTCCCTCCGTGAATAGCAGTTTTTTTTCTTAAATAAGCATTCTTCGTGATATTATTTACTTATTACACTTCTCTATTCAAAATATTAATATATAAGAAATTTACTTACATTTTAATAATGATTAGTAAAATATAATATACTTCAATAAATACGTTGAATATATTTTAACTAGCTGATCTCTGTATGTTCTTCTTTAACTCAAAAATCACTAAACCGATTGTGTGGAAATCTCGCATGGATGTAGCCTGGATGTCAAGTTAAAACATTGACTATATAATTATTATCTTTTAATAGACAATTAAATGAATGTTTGCCGAAAATTAATATTAACTTATTTGATTGTCAAATCAACTGGAATCCAAATATTATCTACATAATACATTTCAATCTTAAATACAAGAAGACATTATATATTCTTTCGGCTATTTTGTATTCTCATTAAAAGGCAAATCGTGTTTATTAATAATTAATTAACACTAGCTGGTGTGCCCATTTGTCATACGGGGAATCTATAAATCACTTTGTTCTTTTTTTAGAAAATAAAATTAATCACAGGGAAAAGTGAGCAAATCCGGGAAGCGTTTTATCTAAGTTTTATAAGTTTTCGAAATTTTGAAGGTTAAAAATTTTCTCCCCATTTTCCGGTCCTTCATTATTATTATTTAAAAAAAAGTGTTTGGAATGTTTTTTATAGTTGTCTGACAAATTTTAATCTTCCTCTTAATACCTAACGGAACTCCAAATTTAGATTTCTAATATGTTTATAAGTGTTTGAATGTCTCATGTGAACAGAAATATATGAAAACTATATCAAATTAGAATGTTCTACATACAGCTGCGTCCATTAAACAATTAATTTTTTTACAATATTTGGATAGCAATGACAATCTCAACCTATGTATATAATTTTTTTTTAAAAAACAATCTTTGAAAGTAAACATTAATCAGCCCATAAACTGAGTACACAAACGAGCACAATCAATAGAAAACGCGATATACTTGCCTAAGAGCTGTCATAAGACATGAAGAAATATATTATTTACTTTGTTACAAAATATATAGGAACAACTAGCATCATAGTTTAACAAAGAACATAAATTATATAAAAGGTTGCTAAATATATAGATTCGTCACTGCATTCATCTGCACAGTTATAATTTTTTTACTGCAAAAATCAATGGTACGACACAATCGCAAATACTTTACCATTCATTATGTATTATAGCTTCGAAGAAAATTTTCAAAAAAAGGTTTTTGTAACCTACCGTTAAATAAGTTTTTCTTATAATAAATATAACATATTGTTAATCACAATAATCACTTTTTATCTAGGAATTTTAAAACAAATTAAGTTCAAATAAATCTGGAAAAATTAAAATTTTCAAAAATTATCATTTGTTGACTAACATTAAATTATTTGGTTATTTATAAAAATAAAAACGTTTTCTTATTTACAATGAATAACAATTCACATATTCCCCTTTAAATTTAATCTTCAGGGGTAAATTTCCAAAACATTTGAATTGTATATAATCAACTGGAATTTTAGATAAATAAAGATATATTATTATTGATATATAAATGGTTTCACGATAGGCCTACCAATTTTTAACCAAATTGCTGAAGCAATTTTTTAAAATATTCAAATTATAAAAAACAGTTATCAGGAAACTACCAATAGCCAAATCTCCCCCAAAACAAGTATACAGATTTATTTCTCATGTTCATGTCAAACACTCCTCAGATATTGTGAATATTTTCAAAAACCCCCTAGCTATTTTTTTTAAATTATTAGTTTTACCCTCCCGTAATTTAATTATTTTAGTTTAGTTTATTTTTTGAAACTTTTTTTATATATATGTGGGATGTTAGTAATGGCCGCCTTGGCAGCACATTCATTTTAATTTTTATTACGCGGGGATATTGACTATTTAAGGTGGTTCCCTGGTAGCTTACATCTTTGGAAAACAAAAAGTTCAGAAATTTAACATTATATTAATCTTTGCATAATTTTATTACGTACCTTGTCTTGTATTCATTTTCTATCGTTGTTTCTTTTTTCAGCTTACTTACAATTATTACAAATTTATTTTATGGAATTCATCTTGATTAGTTAAATAGTTCACGAGCGTGCTACTAGGAGAGTGTTTCTGACTCGCGTTGGTAAAGAGCGAAAGAAGATTAATTTTTATGTCTATTGTTTTTTAGTTTCTTCTGGCAGATAGCTTTTTTCAACGTGGGAGAGAGTCAGAAATGTTTTGTAATTGTTTTAGAGATTATAATTTTGTTATTGTTAATCTTAAGAATTTTCACATTTTTGTATTGGCTTAAAAAAACGGCTATTTTGCAAGATTAGATATTTTTAGGAAATATTGCCGCCAATTTCGGGCAAATTTGGTGTAATACACGGAAGATGCGCGGAAAAGTAGCCTAGGCGGGAGAATTCCTGAAAAAAATAACGGTATTGGGGTGAAAGTGATGGAGGTGAGCGGAGGTTCCGTTGCGTAGCTCCGAGTAATTTTTATGGAAAGAAGAACTTTCTAGTAGTGAATCTACCTATGATAACAAAAGTTAACACCGTATGTATGTGCATCAACTTTACCAGAGTAGAAATTCTATCCGGCATAGTCTGTGGGGCTAGGCCCTTCTTGCGATGTGGGACACCTCAGCTACACATTTGGATGGTGAGCTCATTCCTTTCTCTGGGGATAGCCAGCTCGCAAGAATTTTCCAGGAATTCAATTCAACTCATTCAATTCCCAGCCATATTTTGGGTGCATTTCAAGAACTACCAATATAAAAAAATACTAATCTATTTGAGTTATTTACGGCCATGTGAGTGTACTGGAAAACTTGGGACTTCTCATCTCGTCATTTCCCAAACCGAAACATTGTGAGGATCAATTTGTGTGTTTTATCTTTATTTTATATATGTACATTTTTTTCATTGTCACTTGACTCATACCATAGCCATACCACCGTTGTCTCTATCAATCTGCACAGGTGTAAATAATATTGTATGGTAAAATTGTAATTTATCTTGTCGAACTGATAGGTAGGGAACCTAATTTGAAATTACTAAAGAAGTCAACATATAGTAAATAATTTATTTTGTCTCAAGTTCATTATATAAATATTTTGTCTTTTCTTTACTTATTTACAGATCATCATGTTTCTGGTTTTTTCACGTGCCTGTACATACTAGTACCCTGTAAGTAGGCCTAATTATATTTCCATAATAGTTAAAATTATGTTCATTCTGAAAGGGTGTTGTAGATTTTCTCCTGCTCTACTGCTCAATCCTAGCCAAAGAATGTTTAGATGTGTGAACTAGAACAGCTCATTTCACCGGTAAGGTTGTTTATTTGGTTTGTTACATGTTGACTATGTAGACAAACATACCTCCACAAAATACCCAGTAAAAGTTTCCCCGAATCTTTATTTCTCTTTTGATTTTTTTAAACTTTAATATTTTTTTGCTCTCATTAATTAGTAATTAAACTATAATTTTTTAAAACAAAAGGCCGAGAATAAAAATTGAGAGTTTTAACCTGCGCTCAACAAACTTTTGTTAAACTAACTATATATATATATATATATATATAT
>CABFWB010008267.1:0-19009 GCA_902151455.1 Timema bartmani
AATCGACAACCTGAATTTATTGATAAAATCTACATTAACGCGAGCGAAGCCGCGGGCAAAAGCTAGTATATATATATATAAAGAAGCATGGGCTTATAAAATATTCCGAGTATTTGTGAAGGAAAGTATTACAGTGGACAAATATATTAATGCAAGCTATTGCAGTCAGTGGCTTGGAAAATAATTCTAACAGAACTCAATTAAAATCCAGACCTGAAATATTAATAATCGATATTTCAACAGTAACGAGACTACAATAAACAAGAGAAATCATGTCATGAATTTTATGGTATTTTTAACTATATTAAATTCAAGTAATGGCAACTTGGAAAAAAAAAAAAGGACTGATTCCTGTTTAGGGATTGTACATTGTTCAGGGAGGATCTTATAAATATTGATACTGTATCCCTTTGTTATACACACAAATTGTTAAAATAAATGCCACCCTTTCAACAACTTGCAAAAATCTGCAAGTCAATTAGATAACGTCTAGACTAGGTATATGTTTTAGTATAAAAAAAAATTAACCTTTTTAAAAATAAGATTAGAAATAATTTTTTATTTTTAAACCAGAGTAAAAAAATATATAATCGCCTATTTTTGTGTTGTATGGAACAAAACGAACCATTTGTTTGATCTACCCAAGAAATATCTCGAGATGGTGGACCATGATAGTCACAATATCTGAGAGTACATCTCGAGTGGGTTAATGTCGTGACTCGTGTCATGATCCCCCCCTTCCCTTGAATTTCTAGACTCGGATGTGTTTCAGACCATCACATAACGGGGTTAACGTCTTCTTAGGGGAGGTTTACAGTCCGTGCTAAAATGAGACGTGAAACAAAATAGAATTTGGTATTAAATTATTTTTTTCAGTCGTAAGTTCAATACCATATATATTAACAACTAATCTAGTCGGGAAGAAAGGTAGCTTATGTAGCTGTATTCACGTGGACAGATTATGTATAGTCCACTGAAATTAAAACCAGTGAGACAGTTTTATCAAATTTGAAATAAAACACAATTTAGAAATACATATTTTGATATGAAAAAGCTAATTAACGGGTCTCATTAAGCTGCTCTAAAATGCAGGATACTGAATATGGGTACGTTTCTTTGTTCTTGTATCTAATTCCCTGGTTTATTTGTTCTGTGAGATTGTTTATTTACATTCCTGGGGTTACTTGAGTTAGTCGACTACATATATTATCTGTATTAAACATCGTCACTCGAAATCATCAAATCCTGGAGATTGAATGAGATGACTTCTCATCATTATTAATCATGTCAATAGAATGTTCTTATCAGCAAGTGATCGGTTTGTTTTTTAACGTGCGCCGCTTGTTAATACCTATCCGGGATATCCACATATTTTACACTAATTGACCAGTGATTAAGGAAGGAAGGGTTTAAAGCAAATGTGGCCACATTTGCGTAGCACATAAGTACGAAATTCTTTTTAAAAAAATACTGATTTTCACTGCGTCTTACTACCCATTATGGGCATTAGAAAATTAATTAATTACGCTAATTTGTTAGGGACGATGAAGGTTAATTTAAGAAGAAGTGGAAAACCATTTAGGAAAAGAAAACCTTAGTTAACCCGACTGTGATTCGAACACTAATATCTCATTAATAGGCATTCCAGTCTATTTTAAGATTGACGCCTTAAACCATTTGACCACCAAAATGGGTAATATTTTCTTTCCAAACAAAAATGTTTCAACTAGTTGTAAGGTAAAATTTCCCCAACTTAGCAAAGGTTTGTGAACACACATTCCCACTTAGCAGATTTGGTTCGAAATGTAAGTGTCTCTTGTATTATTTTTCCACGAAACGCGTCAAGAATTTTCCGTCCCCGCCATTTTCCGTTTCCGATGTCTTAGAAGTCGCTGTCGTTATCTCTTCTTTCCGCGCACTAAATTGTTTGATGAGCTGTTTATTTGCAGCAGTGTTTGATATGTTGATTTGAAGGTTGAGGATATTATTGATAATATTAGTGTGTTCATGCTTCTGCCTTGAGAAAACATTAAATATGAACTATTTAAATATGGCTTTAAAAATGTCAAAAAGTGCACCCAAGAGATAAAAAATACCATAAAAATGTAGCTAAGATTTGTATTTAAATTTACCATGTATTGATTAATGTTGGCTAAAACTCTTTGATAAACATTTAAAATTTGTTTAAAATACCGGTATATTATATATTTGTATAAACTTATTTCTAATCAAAGTGCAAACTGAATATTAATATTAGTGAATCGATGCAAACAGCTACGTTGCACCGTGCCTCGAGTCACTTATCAGATTTTATGTCTGCATTATTTAACTTTTTTTTTGCTAGTATAATTATTAAAAATTTATATTCATAAAATTATTAAAAATTCATATTCATAAAATTCTTCAAAATATGTGTGTGCTAAATAATAATAAAAAATGTTTTTGTCAAAGTATCTCCAAACATAATTATATCCAGGTTATCATTAAAATGAAATTTAGATAATGAATTCATATGATAGTTTCATGTTTGAATAATAAAAGGTTAATTAATTTTAATACACAGGATATAATAGAAATTTATAGATATTTTAATTGACCGAGCGGATCTAGGAGGGCCTCTTTTAGCTATCGTTTGGTATTTCGTCTTTCTGTTTCATGATTATTGTTAAATGCATCAACCAATTTTAACGAAATTTGGAAGGAACATTATATGAACCTTGGTTGAACGACCTATGCACATGGTTTTTGAGATTGATTAATGATTTAAACTAGGAGGCCTCTAAAAAGGTGTTTCGTTTAATAGATCTATCCCGAGAGATTTCAATTTTTAAATGATAAAGGATTGATTTAGTACCTCGAGAGACATTATGAGACTGACTTCTTAAATTATGGGAGTCACGTTTATTCTCTATGAATATAGTGTACAATTGAATATAATATTCATTTATTCTTTTTCTGACTTGATTAACGGCTCTGACTCATTTTCCCAGGGTTTGTTCAGCGAGTTAATGCAGGCTTTTTTCTCTCTATTAAACGTTGGATTTCCCTCATAGATCAAATGTATTTCCTCTTAATTATACACATACATACATACATACATACATACACATACATACATACATACACATACACATACATACACATACACACATATACATACACATAGACATACATACACATACATACACATACATACATACACACATACACACATACACACATACATACATACATACATACATACATACATACATACATACATACAATACGTACATACGTACATACATACATACGTACATAACAACATACATAGCTAATCCCGCCGTTCCCCTACGGGGTTGGTAATAAATTGTACATACAGCTCATAAAACAACAACTCCGTACTTAATCCATCGTCACTAACTTTCTCCACACTTCTCTATCCTTGCATACTTCCTTCCCTTCAGCAAGATCCATACACTGAATCATACATACTTTTTTATTCCTAAAACTCTAATGTTTCTCTTTTTCACACACTCATCTGTAACATTTTGCCACGTCTTACATGGCCTAACCCTACCTTTTGATCCACACATTCTACATTCATATATTTGCTTCGTCACTTGATCCAAACTGATCCTCTAAACATACCCAAACTAGATTAAGAGGCTTCTTTCACATTTACCTATTGGATTCCCTTTCAAACCACACTCCTTAAACACCCATTCATTTGAGACTCTGTCCATACGAGCTTTTCCACAAACATTTATTAGATATTTCATTCCAAGCACATTCACTTTGCTCTTGTGTTTCTCTCGATAAGCCCTTGCTTAACATTCATAAAACAATCTTGGAATCAACTCACTTTTATATACTGCCATCTTTGCTTCTTTCCATACTTCATTCTTTGCAATAATCCACATACATCCAACTAATCTCTGAGATGCATTCACCTGTATGTAGATTTCACCATCTATCCTTCCATTTTTACAGAACATTCTGCCCAGACACACAAAATCATTCACTTGCTATAACAGTTTTCCAATTATACTATGCTGATAATTATTTCCTGAATCGTCCTTATAAAAAATTATCACCTTAGTTTTGGAAACACCACATTCAAACGATATAATGCATTCTGAGAATCTTTTTCCATTCTCAGCCATTAATATGGCATCATATGCTTATAGTAATTCTCACCTTTGCATTGTCCATTTTCACACCAACCACGTCCTCACAAGCGTCACTAGCATACCATATCCATGAATACATTAAACAATCATGGAGACATAACACAACCTTCTTAACACACTGATCAATGTCAAACCATTTGATCAATGCTCCATCCACACTTGACCACAGTGCCAGTGCTACCATCACTCGTCATCATAACATCTTTCCCTTTCCGGTTTGTTTCAAATACACACAGAATATTAATTTTTATTCCAATCATTTCCTCTAACAGCTCATCCTCTTTACCACACACTCCTCTCACACTCCACGTTACAATAATCCATGTTCTCGCCCAGCTTGTCAACAGATGACAGCCTTCAGTTTAACCCCAGCTGCCCATCATAGCTTTGCTCATCCGAGGATAATATTGTTAAGTTTCTTTAAGTAATCAATTTAGAGTAGACCCGGTTTCTAGCTTTGGTCATACCCGCACCCATGATGGTATTCGTTGTTTACGATAAGGATGTTTTACTGATCGGTGTTGGAGTATTTTAACCAGTACATCACAATTACAGTTGTTACTCAGTCTTGCCTTGAGCACGCTTGCACTATTCCTAGTATAGAGACTGCCTTGCTGGCCAATACACCGTTTCCAGTGTCACTACTACTAGGAGGTACCAACACAGCAAGAAATATTTTCTCAAATAGAATTGAGACATTGTATTAAATCTATTAATGCATGCAATCATTTACAAAATAAAGTCACATGATATTTTACAATAATAATTATAATACGCCCATTTCTAGCCCTGCTATAATTTTATCAAGCAATATTTAACCTAATGGCAAATATAAACAATTCAGATATTGCTTTTATTAATCAAATACTATATAAAAGAAGGAAAAATACAAGTTTTATCGTTTATTTGATTATTTAATCAGTTAGAATTTAAAGTGTAAAGTAAAACAACTAGTGTCATGTCAATTGATTATAAATTTGAATCAAAAATTATAATTACGTTTATTCTAGAAAGTAATAATATGTTTTTTAATATTCATTGGCCGCTATTTCAATTCCCATTAACTCTAGAATTAATTTATTTTATGGTGCTTATACTTAATTTACACTAATTTTATACGATCAATTAATTATAATTGAGTCTGATTAAATAATAATTACTTTATTTATCTTGTTTTATGCAATATATGAACCAGTTTCTGTTTTAATTCAAGTTTAATATGAAAAAGAAAATACATATTATACTTTAGTGTGTTGGGAAGATTAGTCTGGCCACACAAGTAGACACTTGTCAGTCTCACCGAGTCTTATTTGATGGTGACATGTGGGTGGGGGTTCAGAGCCCGGCACGATGCACTGAGCTGTTTTTCCCCCCATAAATTGTGCTACCTTTGCCTCGGCGAAAATGCGGATGTATTTCCTCTAGATTATACCTTTATCATCCCTGCTCCATTGATGTCAATGTTGAGATAACCTGGGCGGGTGGTAATACATGACGCTTATAATTAAATTAGTATTACTGAAAGGAACCTTTTAGATAATCTTTTTTATTTGTGCAATCTCGGCAGTTACATTATTTATTTATTTATTTATTTATGTGAGCGTGAGAAATCTCTCGAGCCTTATAGTGATCCCTTCAACGGATTTGAATGAGAACACTCTTGATTACACCTGGAGGTGGGAGTAATCCTTTCCTTGTTAATTAATACTGACGTACGCCCTTCCCCCGCCACCCCCTTCACACACCAACAGGTGTTTAATCCACTTCTATCCTTCGTCACACCTCGTTAGCTGTATTTATAGCACCTCCCTTCACCTACATTCACGTTGCACTGTTGATTGATTTATGTTCATGTTGTCAGTGGTTCGAGAGCCTGATTATATATGTAGCAGTATCAGGGGTCACCTTAAAATATGTATTCATGTTTATATATTTTTTAGAACAGCGTCTTACAGCCCGTTTCGATTATACGCTTATGTACTAATTAAGTTCATGGTTTTTGTGATTAGATAGGTTATATTTATAAGTAGTGTAGCCGCATTTTCGTGAAGGTAGAGCGGAAACCCACTTAGGAAATACCCTCAGTACACCCGACAGAGATTCAAACCCCGATCTCTCCATCATCGGCTGTCCAGTATATTTCGAGTGTGACGGCTTAGACCACGTGACCACCGTAGCTAGAAGTTCGGATGTTCATCGGAAAAGGGGTGGAGGGTGGTTAAGCGTGAGGGTGGCTAGTGTTGTGTTTAGGGTGTAAAAGTAAATCTTTAACGGTTTTTTTATTTACATTATATTTCTTTGTTTGGAAACCATTTGTAAAACCTCCATTAAGAAACTTTTGTGATTAAATAAAATTTTCATTGATCAAAAATATCTTTATCAAATTTATTGAGATTTTTTTTGTAGTCTTACTAATAATAATTAACTAATACTAATTAAAAATCAAAGTTTTTTTTTTTGTAAAGTAATAAAAACTTCGCAAAAATATTTATTTTAAAGCAAAAGTTTGTGAATCATGATATAACCAATTATTTCCCTACAATTAAAAAAAAATAATTCAAAACTCGATTGTAAATTTTTAAGGTATCCTTTAGAAATAGTTTTCTAAAATTCGTTTGACAAGAAATAACACATCTGTTGTATAGTGGTCAGAGTTCCTGGCTACAGATCCACAGGTCCTGGGTTCAATCCCCGGTGCTTCCAAAATATATCTGTAACGAGGTCAAACTCAGCCTTTTGAGGACAAAAGAGGAGATGCTTTAATAAATAAGTAGCAATTCTGGTTTAGAAAACTGAGATTGACGGCCGATGGGCTCGTTGTGTTGTCAACATTACACCATCTAGCCACAAATGTTGGCACTATCATCGCTAACGGTGGTGGCCGCTCGGTCAATATAACTCACTTACTTATGTTAATATTAAAACTAATTGTTCAAATCACGTTTTGGATTGATAATTCCCCAACTATTATTTTTTAATAATAAGTATTTTGTACTATCGATTTCAAATTGATTTAATTAATAATGAATATAAGTTAATATATTTTACACAAAAATAACTTGATTATGATAAAAAACTTAAGAGTAAAATAAATGATTTAACTGATAAAATAGTTCTAAAGATTGATCATAATATAAACAAAAATTTTCAGGGTAAGTTAAATGCATCTATTTGGTCTTTGTCTCATGAATAATGACTGAATGGTTTTGACCATTGCTAAGGCCAGTATAAATTATAAATATATATTAATAAAATTGATATTTTCTCTGTCTGTCTGTCTATCTGTCATGAGCCTTGCGTGATATCTACCACCACAGGCTGAGATCTGACATTTTAAAAATAGTAGCCCCTGTGCACCAAAATGTGCAACTTTAAGCAGGAATTTTGCAACTTTTTTTATTAATTAGAAACCGGTTCGGGAGAAGAAAAAAAGAAGAGTTTCTTTTTGTTTGTTTGAAGCTAACAATAAATTGCGTGGCTACCCCGGATACTTGTCCAAGTAATACATACTTTACAATACTTTAACCTAAATCTGTGTGATATCTCACTATGTTCCCAATACCTCCCTTAACTGGAAATATCATCCATTAACCTAGATCTGTGTGATATCTCACTATGTTCCCAATGCCTCCCTCTCTTGGCTGGAAACATCATCCTTTAACCTAGATCTGTGTGATATCTCACTATGTTCCCAATACCTCCCTCTCTTGGCTGGAAACATCATCCTTTAACCTAGATCTGTGTGATATCTCACTATGTTCCCAATACCTCCCTTAACTGGAAACATCATCCTTTAACCTNGTGAGGGGAGTGTATTGAATGTGTGGATGGGGTGGATCATTTTAATGCTCTCAACTTTTATTTGCACCCCGTGTGATGGGGGCAAAGCACTCGTATTGAGGGTTTAATGACTTTAATGATATCGATCGCAAACCTAGGATTACCTCGACCAACTATTTTTTGTGTCTCTATTCAACGCGAGGGGATGAAAATATAATAATAATAATAATATTGATTTGTTATACATTTTTGTGCTTCGAACGGCGATACTTTCGTTCAGATACCAGTATTCACCCACATCGATGGTCGAATGGTCTAATGCATCAATTTAGTGTTGGATTGTATCTTCCGTGACGGTAAAATCGGGGTTAGAATCCCGGTTGGACATAAAGAGTGTATTTTTTCTTCATCCATACAATTGCTTATGTATTTCCTCTATATTTCTACCTCATTAATATATATTTAATTAGCATAATTAATGTATGCGTACAACCTGAATGGCTAATAAGACGCTGTGTAGGTCTAGATGTTTTAAGAAAGATGTGGAGGTGAATTTACAATACCAAGGTTTATTTTAGATTCCCTTCTTTGCTAAACAACCAATAAAGCAATGATTAAATCACCAAACAATCAAACAAAATATATTAAAGTTCATACTATAAAATATACACAATACAATATTTTATACATTACTATATACCTTGAATAATTTAACGTGGACTTCATAAAGCATAATGTGACATGTAGGCATTTACAAGTTTTGAGTGAACATCAACAATTGGTTGGAGTAGCTTTGGTCGTGTTTAGGAAATTCCACTTCATATTTTAAATTAATTAACCACAGTAAGTGACAATACAGAATTCGTATTGGTGCAATATTTTCAGTCAATTGATAAAAATACATCGTATTCAAATTTACAAATATAATTTATAAGAACAAACACATATGAACATTTGTAATAAATCTAATTCTGGATAATGCCCAACTTTATTTACTGTGAACAGAATTTACACAAAACATCTAATAAACATAATATAGTTTATTACATCAGTATGTTATCAAATGACTAGAAATTTAAATAGTAAAAATAAATAATATTAGTTTTGGAACAGTAGACCTCGCTCTCTCCATGTTATTATCGTTACACAAATCTTATTATTTATCTCTGTATTTAAAGTTGATATATTTCCCAATTTCTTCTTGGATTTGAAGTAGATATTTTTCCTTGGTTATCAAGCAAGGTAAGAATCTTATCTTGAAAGCTACACTATGACCATGTTGTATCAACTGAGCCATAGCAGAACCATGTAAGGTAAGCTTGTTACCTCCTTAGGCTAAATGAAGGCTACTTACATATTACATAACTATCTAGGCCCTTGAAATCAAACCACATTCCATGAGCCCTGTGATTGGCCTATCCAACCCCTCAATCACGTGACAAGACAGCAGTCCAAGGCAACACGTTTTGAAAGTGTCTAAAACCCCCATGTAGGACAGTTTGTTGTACTTGGTCCGTTTTACCACGGTGAGTTCTGAAACCACCGCAGCACTTTGAATCGCATTATTTCAGTCTGCGCGTTAGGGTTTTAACGAAGTCTTTGCCCTCGTATGGAGGGGGAGATGAATAGAATTTGCGATAAAATGGAACCGTTATTTACATAACGATGCTCGTTTTAAATTAGATTTGTATCTGTTTATTGATTGTAGAACCTTTCAAATGCATGGGGGACACAGGGATCATTAGAGCAATATATACAAACTATAAATCTTTATCAGCTTCATGGATTACTGGGACAATACACCTAATAAACTTATTATTAGTCAGTAATAAAAATAACAATAATTAAAAAATATATTTGGTAACCATTCTTTAAATTTAAAAATGACCTGGACATGGCAATTGAACCCAGGACCTTCATGTCAGTATGCTAATGCTCTTACCACTGAGCTATTTAAGATTTGTCCTATTTCCACGGTCATTCTTCAATCATATTCTAAGGCAGAGTCTGTTATGGACGTGTGGAAATCTTCAGCTACATAATATGTGTGATCAATTGATCACGAGCTATCATATAACGCAGCCGCCTTCTACTCGGTGAGACTTCATTTTGCCATACAATGACAACTGTACAAATGCTTGTATGATGATGTATTAAATAGCCAAGCTATTATATTTGTTGGATGACCTGGAGGTCTAGGGGTAAGGTGTCTGACTTCTGTGTTGGGGGTCCAGGGTTCAATCCTCGGTCCCGGCACAGGTTTATCTGATTGCCAAACCTTTCCTTCACCTCTGACAAGACGTGCATTAATCACAACTTGTGAATGTGTGGAATGCCAGGCCTCCACCGTGGTACGGATCCCACGTTAAACTGTAGATCCTCCATTTCATCTCACAAGCACCCTACCATCTCACATTAGCGTAAGTGCGTATAACCCGAACGGGCAGTAATACGCAGTGCTAATAGTAATTTCAATTTCAATTTCAATTTCAATAATAATAATAATAATAATAATAATAATGATAATTGTTAGTTACAGTTATAGCCGCATTTAATTTATATCATATTCCTTCAATTGAATGATGTGGCTACAGCTGTACTTAACAAATATAATAGCGTGGCTATTTAATCCATCATATTTGATCAGGATTAACTTTGATTTATAAATGTAGTCGTAACAAATTTCGAAATATTATTTCTGGTGCATCGAGTTTTTTTTTACTACATGTACAGTACAGGACATCCGAATATATTTTACAGCTACTAAGTAAAGGATGAGGAAGGTAGAATTTATAGAAAATGTATCGAAAGTGGTCCGTGAGTGAAAATATTTTCGAAAAACCGTCTTCAGAACAGCCGATCGGGATTTGATCCTTAAACTATTTTTCCACCGTCAAACTAAGCCCTAATAGGTTTAATACCTGCCTACATACGAGAGTCTCAAATATAATTTGCTTTGTTATTAATTCATACAGATGATTTTATGCACAAAACGAAAGAACATACCATTTTATTTTCTATAAAACAAATAAAGCTAAATCATTGTTTAATATTGTCACAATCTAGTGTTTTCAAGATGCACGATAGCGCCGTAACGTATTCTTCATACTACCTTTCAAACGTTTCTGTAATGCGGGAAACTGCGCTAACAATACAGGCTCTAGCATCTGGATGGACACATTTGGAAACTAATATTTCACGTCACTAAGCTTCTACGGCCCTTGTGAGACGAGATTAGTTCCAGTCCCTACAGCTAAGTTATATTTTAATTGCTGCAACAAAACCCACAAAACTCAACAATTGTTATGTACTATAATTTCTAAATCTTCATCAAAACGGCCGATGCGTTTGTGTTCTAAACCTTGTTAAAGTGTTCATAATTTAACTGAAGTAATTGGTTTCTCTGTAAACACGCTTTTGATTACATTTCCAATGAATACAAATTCAAAGCACGACTTTGATTAAAACTGAATGGTTTTAATAAAACAAACTATTTACAAACCCATTAGATCAATTAAAAAATCAATGGGAATTAGGATATGTATAGTATTCGATTCCCAAACTTACTATGTACAGTTTTATAAAACATTATTATGATATGATTAATTTAAAAAGGCTTTGTCAGATGGTAGGCTGATAAAAGCCTTGAAATCTATTTACCTGGCTATTAGGACAATATATTAAAACAATAACTGATATTTTGTGTCAGGTGAAGATGGTTTAGGCCCTTCTATTTTATAGAAGCTAAAAGAATGTTTTACAAGAACTTGGAAAAAGATTTTTCTAGTGATATCCTTATTGACTTCAGCACTAGTTAATATATTTTATTCTTAGCATTGATTTTTAGTAAACGAGACAAGCATCAGTGGGCAAGAAGACAACATGTCAGGCTCATATAGACTGGTTGGCCATAAACGGGTGGTCTGGATTTAAATTTCAACCATGTGAGATGAGAGCTGTTTTTCTTAAATGTTTTCTCACTCTCCCTCCAAGGAAATACAGATATATATCCTTTGAAACTTTACCTTCCTCATTCCTCAGTAAAGTAATTAAATAAGGACAGCCTATACGGATAGTAGGACGGGGTGTGGGATTAATGGGGTGCTAATATATTTTATACAGTTTTATGACACATTATTATAATATGTTCAATGTTTGCAAAACGAATAGTAACTGTTTCCTATTTACCATTAAGCTACGTCTATTTTTATAAAGTTACATTTTGTACACTTGACTAGTTAGAGCCAAGACTACGACGCTCGCTCTAATTACAACATTTCCCTTCCCGCATTTTAATAATATACATCTAATAACTGTTGTCATTCCATTGAACTTCACAGCCTCGGTCCTAAATATCAAAACATATTTACATATTCCCACTAACGAAAATGTTTCTATTTTGTCACAGGGACAGACAGAATGTAACCAGGGTCCTCTAGACCTGTAGTCAGTTTTCCTGACTACAAAGTCACAGGGACAGACAGGATGTAACCAGGGTCCTCAAGACATGTAGTCAGTTTTGTTGACCACTAAGTCACAGGGACAAACAGAATGGAACCAGGGTCCTCTAGACCTCTAGTCAGTTTCCCTGACCACAAAGTCACAGGGACAGACATGATGGAACCAGGGCCCTCTAGACCTGTAGTCAGGTTTCCTGACCACTAAGTCACAGGGACAGACAGGATGGAACCAGGGTCCTCTAGACCTGTAGTCAGTTTCCCTGACCACTATGTTAAGAGAATGAGTATTAATGTATCCATTCATGTGGGACACATTCAAAATATCAAATAGATTTTAATTTACGTTGTCTCCAAACTCTTTTGATATCGATCTACAGAAATCGTGTGAATGATCCAGTCCAAATACCAATATCTTCACCAGATCTATTAATACGATGTTAGGTAAGATTCCTAGCTTGATGGTTGAGGGACATACATGGTTTGAAAAAAATTGGTGGGAGGAGGGGGTGTATAAACGATAGAAAGATGTCATAACTGATTCAAAGAGGAGTTTTGTGAGGTCAGTGATGGTTTAAAAGGAACCCCCGACTCACTCACACAAACACATCTATCATGTTAAGGCAAGCGAAGTTTAGTTTCTGTTTTGGAAACGGTCGCTGGTGCATCCATTATTCATGGTTGGTGTGGTTTGGGGAGGGGGGAGTGAAAGGGAGACATGACATGAATACCTGTGTTCTCGGGCGTCATCGGATTGAGGGAACAAGCGTCATAGCAGCGTCGGCGTCGTCATTTACTGCACAGAGGGATTTACCTCCCGCGTTTTTCATAGGGCGCATGCGTAAATGTCAGGATGGTCACATATATTGTTTGAATTTATATGTTTTACATAACGCTTTTTTTTTTATTTCTCGTGCAACGAAAGTTTATAAATTGTGAACATTTTCAAACTCCAGAATATCGTGAATATTGACGTTTTATGTGCCCCTGAATTTCGAAATGGTTTAATGGATTTCTTTCCACCTTGATACTTAAATGTTATATGGTCATAATTTAGGGATTTTTTTAAATTTAGATTCTATTCCTCAAATTAAGGGTAGTTTACTGATGACCAATGTTTAAAAATTTGAAATCTTTTAAAAATATCATGAACATTTTGGGTTTAAAACCTATATCATATGGACAGTGTTTTACATGATTAACATAAACGATTGGTCCCACTCCCCTTAAGAATACTTATTTAAGGGTAGTTTACAGAGAACATATTTTTGAAAATTTTGTTTCAAACTATAATAGATTACACGAGAATGCTCGTACAATCACCTCGTGCCATTCATTCGTTAATGTTTCTTTGACGGGGAAGAATACAGTTTCTTCATATTTGCTGTTTAAGAATATATGTGTTGTATTTACAAATTGTAAGAGTCGTGGAATTATTTTTGTAATTTATCAACAGATTTATCAGGTTAATCATTAAGTGATACAAATGATGTTATATTATAACTTAAAAACGCCTTCTCACAGTTTGAGTTTTCACTCCTCGTCTTATTACCTTCACGGGTTAACCGCGTTCATTAATCACTCTAATAGAGTAATGATAAGAAAGGTAGAATTTGAGATAAAATGTATCCACATTGGTTTGGAAGAAGAGTGGAAACCATTTATGAAAAAAACTTATCACACTCTACCCGGTTCTGGCCTGGACCACCCCATCAGCAGCAGTTCGGTCTATCACACGAGTGACGCGATAGACCATGAACTACTATTTAGTTTTAACTATCGTATTTTAAAGATCGTTACTTGACACAAGTCTTGTTTGATATCTGGTGAGAGGGAAGCTAGGGTTCGAATCCTACCCGGGTTTATTAAGCTCTCTTTTTCCTAAATTGTTTCCCCACTTTCCTATCACGTAAGTATCGGTACATTTCCTCTAAATTAATACTTCCAAATCACTAGCCCATCAAATATTACGGATGGGTAGTAAGACACGGATAACCTCACAGAATCCACACCGATGGGCTTGCGGACTAAACGTTAGACTCAACTAGGTAATATTCGTCAGTGACGGAGTGGGGTGGAGGTTCGGATCTCGGCGTAGTGTATTTATTTGCTTTATCGTCATATATAATTTTTCTCTCCAAGCAAATGTGGGTACATTTCGTATCAATTATACCTTTCTTATTCCTAACTCATAAGTTTCAATATGCGATTAGCCCAGATGGGTAGTAAGACGCGAATATATATATACATATATATATATATATAAATGATAGTAAATAATTTCCAATTCCAGTCTTGTTCCAAATCATTATCTTACTCGAAGCTATATCAAATATGAAAATCCTCAAGTCACTCACATACTGTCATTCTTTTTTAGAATTTCAAAAATGGAGTTTTATAACTCTAAACGGAACAGTCTTCAAGATGAAACGTGTCGTTTATTTTATGGAGCTTATTTCCTCCATCAGGACCAGCGGAGAGTAGTCTATATATACACAAGTAGCAAGGGGTAAAAAATAAACCAGCTCCAACAATCTAATCCTCTGGTTTCCTCCTTACAATGTAAAGTAACCGAACTCTTAGAAGATTGATTGCCTGTTTTCATTGTCAGAACTAAAAAACCCACTTTAAAATACAAACATTCTGTGATGTATTCAACACCAAAGAAGATATATCTATCGAGTTGAAAAACACCCCGTTTTGTATGCTTGGATATAGCTCGTTTTACCACTCCGCTTTACAAGTTGAACACAAAAGCACTTGACACGGTTTGGAAGTATAAATAAATGTTTGGGGGGGACTCAAACTGCACACATATATTCTATTCCCTTCAACCCCATTTTTGTACTTTTGTTTTCTTTGTCGCGATTTATTTTTTGTTTGTGTGGGGAAATTGTTTTAAATATATCATCTCTGAAACGTCTGTTAGGAAAAATAAAGGGTACGATGCATCGCACAAACTCTCTCTCTCTTTTTATCATAAAATTGAGACACTCACAAAATAATATACACTTTCGCAGAAACACTCCGCTAGCAATCATAAACGAAATAATATACAGTGACAAAAACATTGAGAAAAGACGAGCATTTCCGGCCATCAAAGAGCATAACAATCATTCTATTTTCAAAAATATCCATTATTTCTATATTTGCTTATGGTCCAGTAACTATTGGTTTTATAAAAATATATATTTCAAATAAAGAATTTTTATTTTTAATACTACTACAACTTTACAATGATCTCAAATAGTTGAAGAGATATGGTCAAAATTGGAAATATATGCTTAAGTAAAGTACCCTCAAAATCATTTTCATGGGAAAATGATGATTTCCATTTTGTTTGTAATTTTAAATAGTGCCTAGATAAAAAATTTAATCAAAATGATTAGAGCGTATTCTGAGAAATTCAATTTTTTTAATCTTTTTGTCCTTTAGTAAACTCCTCTTAATTTTATGGTTCAATATTTAATTCCAAAAACCCCTCGGGGGAGACCTTATGAAAACACTATATACCAAGTTTTAGCCCGATTGGTAAGCTGGTTTTAGCTCTAGTCCGATGTACAGACGTATAGACAGACGGTATTATGAAACAATTTTTTCAATTTCAAGATGTCATAAGACGTCCACATTTTTTCACAATCTTGAGTTAGATTTTTTTTGACGATCACAATACTTTCTCTCCAAGGGATCAGGAGAAATTGAAAAAAAAAAAAGATCGTGATAATAATGACGTTTTCCCTCAAATACAAGTCTAATCAATCAAAGTATCCATGTGTGTACATTACACTTGTGATTAAATGAGGTTTAAGGACATCGCTAACATAAATATATTACTTGAGAGTCATTTAGGATATTTTGAAGTTGGTGAATGATACATTTTATTAATTTATTTATTTTACTAAAATTTAACTAGATCGATACCAGCTGAAAGAGGAGGCAGAGGACAGGGTACATTGGGACTCTAAGTTCACTGACAAAATGAATAGCCCTGTCATAAGACAGAACACCTCATATTAATGGTAATAATTATAATTAAGATGCCGACATTATGTTTTCATTACTTTTTTCCTACAATGTCTTAGTGACCGTTTCGGTTGTACGCATGCTTTAATTACGTTGATAGAATAATATTAAGGAAGGTAACATTTTAGAGGAATTGTGCCCATATTTGAGTTTAGGAAGCGTGAAAAACCATTTGGAAAAAATACACCCTCAGTACACCCGACCCAGAATTTTAGCACTAATTTCCTCGTCAACAATCCAGTCTTTATCGAGAGTGACGCATTAGACCACGTGACCTCCGATGTGAGTATTTTAGTAATAAATATTGTGTTTTTATGTAGTAATCATTTATTTATTTTTTTTAAGCTTTTACATGTTGAAATATGACCTTAAAAAATAGAAAGGAAAGAAGAAGTAGTTGTGATTAAAACCCAATAATTTATATAAGATAGCCCTGGTTATTCAACAGATTGAAAAACTGAGAACATGTTATCTTCATTCTGTCTTCCATATATCCCTGGTTATTCCACAGATTGAAAAACTGAGCACATGTTATCTTCATTCTGTCTTCCATATATCCCTGGTTATTCCACAGATTGAAAAACCGAGCACAAGCTATCTTAATTCTGTCTTACATATATCCCTGGTTATTCCATAGATTGAAGAACTTAGCACAAGCTATTTTCATTCTGTCTTCCATATATCCCTGGTTATTCCACAGATTGAAAAACTGAGCACAAGCTATCTTCATTCTGTCTTCCATATATCCCTGGTTATTCCACAGATTGAAAAACTGAGCACAAGTTATCTTCATTCTGTCTTCCATATATCCCTGGTTATTCCACAGATTGAAGAACTTAGCACAAGCTATCTTTATTCTGTCTTCCACATTATAACATTCTTAGTCATAGAATGAGATGTTAAGCTATAGTTGCTAATTAGTAAATGATTACATGTTTTTCTACTGGATATTTACGGGGGTAATCTCACATCTCATCACAAATAAAACTTACAACCCACGTGTCTTTTATAAGGTCACACGATAAAATATCACTATCGTTGATGAGGGAGTGGAGGGGTGAGGAGGTGGAGGAACACATAAAAGGCTCGGGTAGTCCCTAATGAAACTTATTTTAAAATAACTTCTTCTTGATCGAGTTACAAAGTCCGCTTGCATTTAATCTCTTGTTAAATAGAGAGTTTTTACTTGGATTACACTTCACTTCCTTTCGGTCACGTTTCTTTGTGCACGAGGAAATATTCATTTCTGTTTCGTTGAGACATATCAGTCTTAATTTATACTAGAGACTTAAATGTAATGACATTTTTCTTGTCAAAGCACAGATAATAGCCTCCCCCTCTTATCCAACCAATCTAAAATATGAATCGGATTAAATTCCGTTTATAGAGGGTGTTTGTAAACTCAAAGCCCAACCTGCACTCATAGTTTGTTTGAACCAAAAGTAATACATTATTCCTATACTCTTACACCCGGAAAACAATGCTGATACCATTAAATTGTGCTCAGAATTTCGGTGATTAACACTGGGAGAGCAAAGCTGTTCAAGCATGCGTGTACAACAAGTTGCATATGAGCTAGGCGCGTGAAATTGCACAGCTAAACATCTTTAAGCACGGCAGCAGAACATACCACAATTAATAGTAAACAACACACCAGTCCATCTAGAAATGGGAATTCGTTCTGAGGGTCATCATTAATTGTCTAACATCACAGAAAGTGCTTGCTATTATTACATGTGCAGTGACGCGCGCCTAACTCCTATGCAACTTGTTGCACACGCATGCTTGCACAGCTTTGCTCGCCCGGTGCTGTACGCCGAAACTCTGGACACAATAATTTAATGGTATTAGCATAGTTTGATGAATGTAAGTGTACAGGGATTTTGTATTAATTTTGGTTCAAACAAGCAATATGTGCAGTTTGGGCTATGAGTTTCCAAGCATTGTGTAAAGAATATAATGTTTATTTTGTGATCTGCGCCCACTTTCATTGGTCATTATGTTGTCCCATTTGACTGTTGACAGGCGGTGTCCTCTTTTACCATATCCACTATGGTGGTCGTCACACTAGCAATATACTATGGATATCAGGGTTTGAATCCTAGTCGGATGTGTGCGAATAATTTTTTTTACCACACGTTTGGGTTATACACCAATGTATTAATTACACTAATGTGTTTGGGATTGGAAAGTTCAATTTAGGAATAATGCACCCGAACTTGCATGAAGAGAAAACCATTTAGGAAAACGCAACTTCAGTGCACCCGACTGGAACCGAACCCCAATCTTCCAGTCTTCTGCATTTTATTCTAACACTAGAGTAACACGTTAGACCATGTGGCCATCGAAGCGGGTGACGAATGATTTTTCCTGAATGTATTCACATTCTCACACTTATCTACACTTATTCTGAATTTAACTTTCCTCATTGACCTGGAGGTCTAGGGGTAAGGTGTCAGACTTCTGTTCTGGAAGGTCCGAGGTCCAATCCTCGGTACTGGCACAGATTTATCTGATTGCCAAACCCTTCCTTCCCCTCTGACAAGACGTGTATTAATCACAACTTGTGAATGTGTG
>CABFWB010008268.1:0-19000 GCA_902151455.1 Timema bartmani
GTACCCCCTAGTTCCTGCGCCACTGACTAGTAGGCACGTGGCTCCCAACTTGTTAAAAAAAACCTCTCCCCCTTCTTCCAACCCTTAGGCATGCCACAACCTCTTGCTTTCTGCTGACAAATGTATTCCCCCCTTCCCTCATATTGAACAAAGGACAAGAGTATTTTTAACTCTGAGTCACCAGATTATCTGGATACCTGCTTGTCTCTTGCATAGTAACCATACTGGTCTGTCTTTATGACACAACTATTCTCTCTTGCTAGGAGTTTCGAATTGAATATTCAGCCTTAGTTATTTGAAATTTCGAATACTCACACACCCCTAAAAATGACTTTAGGGGTATTATAGAGAAGCGGAAATTTCCAATTTTGATCATAACTCTCTGACTATATAACGATATAAATTATCGTTGTAAAGATTGTATCATAAAAAAAAAATTTCAAGTGAGAATGTATTTTTATAAAACCAACAGTTTCTGAGCTGTAAACAAATATATATTTTTATGTGTCCTTTGAAATATGGAATTAAGTGTTATGTTCTTTGGTGGGCAGAGATGCTCCTATTTTCTCGATGTCTCTGTAACAGTGTATATTATTTTATTTATGCCCATTTGTAAGTGTTTCTGCAACAATGTTTTTTATTTTGTTTCACAAATCTTATGGTTTTTTTAGTAAATGTATATATTTTAAGATAAAAGAGAGAAAACTGTTCAAAGCATTGTACTATTTATTTTTTAATAAATGTACTAATATAACTTTGAAGCAATGTGCTTTCTTTAGATGACATATTTGACTTTTATTTTATTCATAGCTTTTTGCCTTCGTTATGTGTTTTTCAGCTCATCGTTTACAATTTTGTGTAATTGAGGCATACACTTAATTGGGCCAAAATGATCCAGTCTCAATGTGTTCCAACTAACCAGAATTCATTGTATTTGCCTTTGGTCAGAATATGATTCATAGCCAGATCAAAAATACATTTTACTTCTTTTACCATTGGTCTTTGGTGGAGGCCGGAGGAAAATGAATTTTCTGGACTGAATAGTTTGATTGTTTATTGATATATTAAGAATAAAATTGTAATCAAGCAGTTAGTACTATTTTTTCTGGACATTTCAAGCCATTAACAATGCTGTCTGTTAATTCTTTTTAAACATGACCTAACTTACCATTATTTGCATATAAAAGGCCAATTATTAAATTCCTTAAGATTAAATTTTGTCTTATTTTCCATTTATATAATAAATTCTAAAATGCTATAATGTACTTTAAAAATATCTTGATTTTAATTTTAATGTGCTAAGTGAAAGGTCATGAAAACATATCTTGTGATATTTCAATGTCTCCGAATATTAAAATTAATAAAGATTTTTGGACAAGAGTCGGGGTACAGGGAGGAATTTAGTGAGATTATAGAGGAAGCAAAACTGAGATGGTATGCTCATGTAATGAGGATGGAATAGGAGAGAATACCAGATAGAATGATAGAGATGAAGTATGTAGGAAAAAGACCGCAAGGGAGATCAAGAAAGAGATGAGAGTAGCAGATAATAAAAAGTGTGCAAGTTAGAGGAAAACATGGAAGTGATTAAGAAAGAAGAGTGGTGGAAGGAAAAAGGAAGATGGAAGCATTTTACTAAACTGACCAGACCACAGGCTGGAAACAGTTTATGATAATTGTGATAAACATAATAAAAAAAGAAGTATATAAAGGAAAAGGGGGGATAGAAAAAGGTTGGTCAATATTTAAAAGAAAATCAAAAGACTTGGGAACGAGGACACTTACAATCCTTGATCTGAATAAGCTCTTAGTCGTGGTGGAAGAAAGTTTTAAGGGTGCTCCTCGTTTTTTCCTAGTTCGCAACAGCTGGTATGTAGCCGTATCATAGTCATATCTCCATCTGCACAGCCGTCTCCACATCTGATCTGGGGTTATGTCATATGCCTTTGACATTATCAACAAACATTCATCCTCACGCTCTTGAAACTGGGGAAAAAAATTAAAACCATATCAGTATTAACCATCCAAATTATATTTCACACAAAAAATGTTGGGATTTCCTTAGAAGAAGGCAGTTACCTGAAACTTACTGAAACTATTCATAAATGTATACCTCAAATCATATATCAAACACAACCATCATTTTTGACAGATTGTATTAATGTTCCTAACATTATATTATTATTACTAATAATAATGTTACCTTTTTTCAATATTGACTACAAAGATACATTTTTGTATTTTCTAAACCTACCTTGTACCACAATTCCAAAATAGCTTAGTAATCAGATAATAGTAGGAAATGTTGAGATTAAACATTTAAAAATTAGTTTTACCAGTCATGGGTTGCTTCCTTAGGAGATGATAAAATGCTTAATCTTGTCTGAGCGTTGTTCTTCATCAGCAACAAATTAATTGAACTAATACAGTATTGTCAATTAGTTAGGGTCGCATTAACTTTGGCAGTAAAAAATTATGTAATTTTTTTTATTACATTTCTAAATATTACCCTACTATATGATACAATTGTTCGGTGACTGTCCAAGGACACATTATTGAATCGAACCATAATAACTAATCGTTATTTTAGTTTAGCACACTTATTAATGTTTACTTTTGAGGCAAAGTGGCACTTTGTGTTTTGTCAGTTTGTATTTTTATATCTCGTAACAGGTGAATGTTTCACTTTTTTTCATTTTTTTTTTAACGCTTTGTGACAATGTCTAAACAATAAAGAGTTGTTCTTACTATGGAACCAAAACTTGAAATAATTACAAACATGAAAAAGGTTTAAAAATCAGGTGTCCCAATGGCTAAATAATTTTATAATAAAGGTAATTGATAAAACTAAAAAAAGNGCTTTGTGACAATGTCTAAACAATAAAGAGTTGTTCTTACTATGGAACCAAAACTTGAAATAATTACAAACATGAAAAAGGTTTAAAAATCAGGTGTCCCAATGGCTAAATAATTTTATAATAAAGGTAATTGATAAAACTAAAAAAAGGAAAAATAGACTACTAAGAGTAAATTTGATGAAGAAAGCCCACCTATGGTAAGAGGAAAAATGTGGGAAGAATCCAATGCACAAAGGTGACATCTTCCTTTCTTCTGTCTTCTATAGTAGAAGTAGTCACACACACACATTTGAATTCAAAATGTAGTAATCCAGTGTTTGCATTGTCCGTACTCTCTATTCTTCTCATTGTGTTTAATAAAGGCAACAATGCCGAAATTCTATTTGTGTTAAAATCATCTATCATTTCTAAATTTTTATCATTTTATTTATTACAAAATATGAATAATGTAAGACAGCTTACTTCATAAAGACTGTCAGAGATGACGGGATCTCCATATCCCAGCATCAACCATGGATGACATAGCAGCTCGTTAATTGATATCCTCTTTTTAGGATCAACTTGAAGCATTGAACGGATCAGTTTCCTTGTATCAATGGATAACCATGATGGTTCATCATACTTGCCATTCTGTGGAACAAAACCAAAAACTAGTGTACAAGAGAAAAACCTTTGTTTAAATTAGGGATTAGACCCTCGAGTACTAAAAGGATAGTAGAAATTTAAGTAAATAAACGTTTCCCCCCCTAATTTTGAATTGAAATTTGTTTTCCAAGAGCTATAATACTGTTGACGGATGGTTTAGCACCAACATTATTATAGGACAAACTTAACAACCAGATACCAGCTCATTAATTTCACACTTAAAATTAGGGATGGACCCTCAATTAATTATAATTATAATTATAAAATGAACTTAACAATCAGGCTCCAGACCAGAAATTTTACACTTAACTGAATGTATGAATATTATAATGAATGGATTACAAGAAAGAATGTTAACATCTAGTTAATATTGTATTTTCTATTATTATATTATGTTTATGTTACCTCTCATGTTAATAATTATTCCAAGATTTGAACTCGAGATTCGAAACTTATTTTAATAATTATTCCAAGATTTGAACTCGAGATTCGAAGCTTATTTTAATAATTATTCTAAGATTTGAATTCGAGATTCGAATATAAATTGAAAATTCGGATTAAAAAAATAGTGGATATGAGCTAACTCTACTTAAAATGACTATATGAATGCTATGATGAATGTAGTGTAACCAAAAACTCTAACATTTAGTTACTATTTATATTTCCTCTTTTGTTAATAATGTATTCAAAGAGTTGGATTTGAATTTGAGATTCGTATCTAAAATATTAGAGTTATTAAAACTGTGGAGTCAACCCATCGCTAATTTAAAGTAGTTTTTAACTAAAATATTATAATAAAGTGTAGAATTCTTTTATTCTTTAATTTTATATAATTGCAAATACATGATCTTCAAGCTTTTCAAATGTAACTGCCATTTCATCCATGTGAATTTCTGTGTGTGTATGTTTCTTCTGACCTCAAAATTTAAAAATCATCTGTAGCTAACTGAGAAAGAATAGTTAAGAAGAAGAGATGTAAGGGAGTCCGGGGTTCAATCTTTGGTCCCGGCACAGATTTACCTGATTGACAAACCCTTCCTTCACTTCTGACAAGACATGTATTAATCACAGCTTGTGAATGTGTGGAATGCAAGGCCTCCGCCATGGTTCGGATTCCACGTTAAACGTTAAACGTTCCACGTTAAACGTTAAACGTTAAAAAGTGCATTTCAAATTCACTCATGAAACTTTTTATTTCGTTCAGTAAATAAATTAATAAAATAATTAACATAAGTGTGAACCCAAATATTTCAAATGCTAGCTGGAAGAATAAGATTGCGCCAAAATGATAAATTACAGACAAAATTTCAATGGGAACATTTTATTTCATTCATTACAGTAATGCCAACACGGATAGCCATTAAATTGTGCGGCTGCCACTGCGAGATATCATAAATGTCCACCCAAGCGTAGGGCGTTTGATAAAGAGGGACGCCATTCCATATCACAACATCCTTAAGTAAACTGTGAGAAAATGCACTTCTTTTGTTATTGTTGATAAATGTCTAAGGTAAGTCGACAACTATCCAAAACCTTCATAAAGCTAATCATGTTGACAAACTCAATGTTTTGAAATCCAATATATTGTGACACCTCTTTCAGAGTCTTTGCAACATATTTCTAAAATAGCTAACCCGAATTAATTGAATTAAACCACCAAATCGAGCCGACTAAACATTACTCTTGATAATGATGTAATCCTATCTTACTTCATATTCTCATTGTTACATTCTTTTATTTTATTTATCTTTTCCTTATACCAATATGGCAATATAGCTACATTAAATAACTATCAATATTCTTTACAAATGTAACTTAACTGGCTAAATTTGTTACCACGCAAATATCCATTTACATATTCTAATTTGTGCCAACATAATATGATCAAAAAATATAAATTTAAAGTAAATAAGTTTAATGATAAGGCAGCAAAAAAACTGAATGACATAAATAAAAACATTATTAACTTGTAAATTTTAGCAGGGAAAAAATTGTGTTAGTGTGTATGTATGTTCTTATGTAATTGTAATCTTTAATTTAACTCATAATTAAATTAACAATGGAGTATCATCAACCCACCAGTATTTTTTTATAAAGGTTGGTAATGTTCTTGTCATCGAAAGGAAGGCATCCACACAACAGAGCATACAGTAGTACACCCATACTCCAAACATCAACCTCGGAACCTAAAAAATTAAAAATAAACCTCCACACCCAATGCTATACCAGATAGTAGACTATAGCAATAATAAACATAATACAAATATTTAAGGTAAACCTTTTTTATTATTTTTGTTCAAGATATAATTAACCATAATATAGAGTATTCCTACCTAAATACTTCTGCCCTAGGACGAGCTCAGGTGCAGCGTATGTCGGGGAGCCACACGAGGTGAACAAATGATCACCCATCCCCCCACTCGGTTGCGCACACAGTCCGAAGTCTATCAATTTCAACACTTGGTCTCGATCCAGCAGGATGTTCTCAGGTTTGAGGTCCCTGTGGACATAGCCCTGCTGGTGCAGGTAAGCTACGGCAGACACAATCTGCCGGAAGAATGAACGTGACTCACCTTCTCCCAGTCGGTCTTTTGACACTGTCATCAGAATTAAAAAAACATCTAACAATTATGTAGATTCACAGATTTTTGATGGTTTGCTTGAAGCTAGTGTCAGTGTAGTGGTTGCAATGGTAGTGTTATTGTGAGATTAAATGGAAGACCTACAGTTTAACGTGGAATCTGAACCACGGCGGGGGCCTTGCATTCCTCACATTCACAAGTTGTGATTAATACACATCTTGTCAAAGGTGAAGGAAGGGTTTGGCAATCAGATAAATCTGTGCCAGGACCGAGGATTGAACCCCGGACCCTCAGCACAGAAGTTCTTGGTCAGAATCTGTGAAAGGAAGAGGTGAATTTGTGCAGGATTTGTTTTCAGCAGATGCCATTTATACATACAGTAGCCATTTTTGTACTGGGAAGATTGTACCTTCTGTGTTATGTAAGCACCTTTCTTCAACTTTGCTAATTGAGGCACAACACATTTAAAATGTGTAAGACCCAAGGGAGATAAAAAGGAACAAGCTTTAATGGAAGTTGCTCTAATATCTCAAAGATCAATGACAAGTTATTGTCACAGATCTTATAAATAGAATGGAGAATTTATTACATCAATACAATTTTTGTGCATACACTACCAAGCACATGAACAACAAGCTCATGGAGGATTAGGGTGATAAGATTGTATTCATTGAAATCAATGAGAAAAGTGATGTAGTAACGTTAAAAAGTACAGCATCATCTATTCTGTTCCATTTTTATAAGGAACCCAAAAATTAAGACCCAGAAGCAGAGAAGATTAGGGTAATGCAAATGGCTACAGAACTTATAAATAGTAATATGAAATCAATTAAATTTTCAAAGACTATATCCTTCCCCAGAAGATATGTAGTCAGTAGAAGAAGTTGCAACATATCTTCCTGAAAATCTGTTTGTTGGTGTTAAAAAATCAATGAAGATTGCTTCTATTGGTCAAGCAATAACGTACACTTCCAGACCAAGAGTTATATTAGCTCCACTTCAAGTTGGCCAAAGGGTACAGTTGCATCACCTTTTTGGTTCTGAATGAGACCCTTAACAAAATGGATTTTGCATTTCATATCCAGAAGTTCTTAAATATGAATAATGCGTTGCTTTAGCATCTGGCACTGATATTTCAGGTTTCCAAAATGATAAGTCTTTACAATATGTTGCAGACATGTTGATCATTCATAACATTAGGACAATTGACGGTTTAAACACATTTCATGACATGGGGATCATTGTTGCAACAATACTAGGAGTCAAGAAGAAAAGCAAATTTCAAGAAGAACAATAAAGGTAGGGGGTATAATTTTGCTAACTGTGAAAGGGAAGTCAGTATTTCAATAATTAACAGTAAAAGTGTCATATTCAAAATGGTGTTTTTACACAAACCATATTTTGGTATACTTTGGATTTTATTTATTTGTTATTTAAGAAATTTTTGAAGCGCAAATGCCGTTGGTTTCATCTTTGTACTAATTATTTCCAGAGTTCGCAATTTTTTTTTTTATATATTCAGGTGCCTAATAAATACAGCAGTAAAATTAAAAGAAGACCTTGAAATTATATATTGTGATCTGAATCCCATAGTTCCCCCTTGCACTTTATGTCAATTATTTTTATTTTATGGACACAGTAAGTCTCTATGTGCTATGGGGCGGGTTTTTCTCCCCCACCCTTATCCTAAGCAAGGGTATTTTATCGGCCCATCAGTTATACATACACACCTTTAATTTTTAATTTTTGTAGTAGTTGGCATTTGAGAGCTATTCGAGGCTTTTTTTTTTAATCATATGAGTGTATCTTTGTATTTGTATATTGCTGTTTTTATATGAAATAGATTTATTATAAGAGAAAATAAATACAATAACACATGTGTCCAAAGTAGGTCAGTTTTTAATACTGTTACTAATTTCTAAAAATGTGACCAAGCACAAATTTCCGTTTACAATAATTTATGTTTATGAAATAAAGGGCTTAAAGTAAAATATAATATGTAGGCCTAGTTATATTAATATAGAACACACATAAAGGTAAAAAATCTAAATATATGTTAGTGTTTATACTATCATTTGTTTTTCATTTTTTCACATTTCTATCAAAGGCTATTTATTTAATTATTACATTTAAATATTATGTATGAAAAAGTGCATTGAGCAAAAACATTTAGTAATAAATAAAATGATAGAATATTAGGAAAATGGTAGAGCACAAATAAAAGTAAAAACACTAACACATATTTACACACACTTGGATATTTCGATGCTATTATAGGTGAGATGCTATTATAGCATTGAAATATCAAAGTGTATGTAATTATATATTAGTGTTTTTACTTTTATTTGTGCTCTACCATTTTCCTAATATTCTATCATTTTATTTATTACATTTAAATATTGTGATAGTTTTTATAAATTCCCCTTTACATTTTTATTGTTTGTTTCTGAATCAATTTTAAGAGGTTTATTAGTATGGTTCACACACCCCCTAAATAGTTATGATAGAAAATTGGGCACTAATGATCGATTTTTATTAAGAGGAAACCAATTCCCCTTACCCAGTGACAGTGTAAAGCGCGAGCTCTGTTCTTATTTTCAATATGAAAATTATATTGTGTTTATTCCAGTTATTTGTTTCTAGCCCTATTTCATGTATCGTACTTTCTTCCATGTATAAAATAATTTACAGATCAGAATTCTATTACGACTGCCTTATTTGAACATACTTCAATCGATGAGAATTATTTTTGTGCTATCTGCTTACAAAAGTAAATACCAATTTGGACGAAGGAGTGAGATGAAATTGGAACTTAGCCCTGCTGGACACAGCATATTGTTAGTATTTGTCTTGAAGATTTATCTCTTGTTCCTTACTAATAGAATCTATTGCCCCAGGCATTCCTAACCACCGCCGGGCCAAACAAGCTCCCTTTTAGAAACACTTTGCATCAAAATTTTTACCAAAAATAATTCCACATTACATTAAATTTACATTATACATTTTTGAGTGGTATTTTTCAATAACCTAAAGCCATTTATATGATTACTAGCTGTTGTTTCAAAATAAATTGACACTCTATTCTAGTGATCAAATTAAAACTTATTTGTCAGAAACATAGCCAAATTATGTTTTTGTTTCTTGTGGTAAGTACTTTTTCTTTTGATAATTTAGTTTAACTACATTCGTTAGAATGTGTGTAGCATCATCTTTAATGCTCCAATACAAATGAACCTATATGAAATATGATAAGAGTGCAGGTTTAATTTAATTCTTAAGACTCACCAATATGATCAAACAGCTCTCCTCCAGCGCAGTACTCCATTATCAGAAAGTAATGTGTCTCTGTCTCAATAACCTGGTACAACTTAGAAATATGGTGGTGAGAGAGGCGTTTGAGTGCTTGTATTTCCATTGTCACTCGGTGCAGGTCTTCCTGATGAAAACATAAAACCAATATAATTGTACAATAGTGATGCATAATAATGGATGTTCAAATATATCATCTGAAATGAATTATTAACAGGGCTTTGTAGTTGGAAATGTGCCGACTGACTCCGGCTTCAACATAAAAATGTATAATATTATAACAATATATGGTACCTAACTATATCATTTTAATATTTTACTTTTTTTATTCCTTGGAACCAATTTTTGTAATTTGGGTTGACAAATTTATTCACATATAAATTCACAATGGCAAAGAAACTTCCCAAGAAGTAATCTGTATTGGAGCATTTGACTGCAGTAAATTTGTTACTGCCAATTAATATACGTTAGCCATTGCCCATTTATGAAAGAGTTGGAGTCAGAAAGTAGATAAATAGAGGAGTCGGAGTCAAAGGTTTGGCGTACCAACTCCACAGGCCTGGTTTCTAAAACTTTTTTTATTTATTTTGCAAACAAATTCTAGAATGTATGTTTACTGGTGTGAAAAAAAAATCCCCATAAATATTTTATGCTTCAGCCGTGTAGCCAGAAGTAGAGATTTATAGGTTCTAAGCCCCTATTTGCTTTGTCTGGATCTAGAAATAAAACATTTTTCACGATTGTGTTTGACAATGTGTGTCATAGTGTTTTCAAAATATACATAATAAAAACGTTTTGATCACCCTAAACATCCCTTGTACAAGGTTTCTATTTATACCACTGATAGGTCTATGGCGGTGGTATTTAGTGATCTAAAACAGTTTATAATTCTTAGGACTATAGAATTTGGTTTTGTTAAAATCTAAATCACTGACAATTAAGCTACAGCTTAAAGTTGTAAAGCAAAGCAAACAATACAGTTTAGATATCACAGATGTGTATGTTGAACAAAACATTTTTAACTGGCCTATGTACAGTAATGTAAGCTTATTATATCAATATGTCATATTTATAAATGCTGGAGACCAAATAATGTGATGTTAGGTGGGTTTTCATACATACGATCAAGACTATTTTTAATGTTAAATTTTAATCCCCTGTAACTACTCACCTTTAAAACTACATAGTCAGTCATTCCATAAGAAGAGAGATGAGAATTCAATTTTTTTTAAATATGATTTTGTCAAATTAAATCTTTCCATTGAGTAAATATTTCAAACTAATTTGTTAACGTTTATATTTTTTTGGAAGGGTACCACTGATTTACATACAATAAATACAATACTGTACTGGTTTTCTAGTGTCCCTAATAATTAACTTCATCAAGATAATTCCAGAAAGTTTCTTAGTTAGCCTACATATTTTCTTTTATAACCAAGGCTGTGGAGTTTGAAGCAATAATTCAGGGTGTAGTTGAAGTCGGTAAAAATGTATCGACTCTGGCTTTAAAATGAAAACTTATTATATTATAGCAATACTTTATAAATTTGTATTATTTAAGACCAATATTTATAATATGGATTGACTGCAGTAATTTATTACAATATAAATTCACAAAGATAAGGAGGTTACCATGAAGTAACCTGTATTGGAGCATTTTATTGCAATCAATTTTTTATTATTAATTAATAAAGGCCTAAATTAGCCATTTATGAAGGAGTCAGAGTCGAACAGGAGAAAAGGAGGAGTCAGAGTCAGAGTCTGAGTCTGAGTCAAAGGCTTGGCGTACCGCCTCCACAGCCATATTTATAACAATTTAATTTTCTTTTATAGTGCACAAGTGTGATTTGCAATATTAGAGGTAAGTGAAAATAAACTTATAATATATTTATTTGTGAATATTATATGTCAAATAAGCCTAAAAAGAAAAGTGTTCACAGTGTAACACATGTTACTCAAAACAGCAATAGTTTTATCTAAAAGATGTAGTAATCCTTGAATGCTTCTGAAAATTTAATTTTTCTTTAAAGTCAGTTCTTAAAAGGTCTGGGAAAATTGTCAGATTTTTTTATAACCTTAAACAATATATTTTAGCTTGAAACATGAGTTATCAATGCTACTACAATGAGAGTTATGCTTTGATATATCAGTTCTGTAGACCTAGATATTACTTTTTTGCCATAGCCTACTTGTTTTTATTTCATCAAATTAGCCAGATTTTAAAACAATCTAATAACAGGGTGGTTATTTATGTTTTTAATATCTAAACATTTACCCTGCAGTAGGGCCTATTTAAGAATATAACTAAAGGTATAATTTCATTTATTCAGATTATGAAACTGACATCTGCAGAGAAAATGAAAAAGAGATGAGAGAAGCTAAAACAAGAGGGAAAATTTGACGCCTCTAAAGCAAATCAGTAAAATACTATGCTGAAAAGTAGAGAGAAGAAGAAGAAAAAAAAGTTAGCAAAGCTTGACAGAAGGAAAAGAAAGGTTATACAATTTGATGTAAGGTAAAAGAGAGAGTTACCAAGTTTAGGCGCATAAGAAAGAAAAAGAAATTGCAGCTCAAAATATATTTTTCTCAAATGTACACAAAAAACATAAATCACTGGAGAAAGCATCTGCTCATGTACCTAGTGAACTTCCAAAATCTCCACCCAAAAATAAAATGTGTATTCATAAATTTGCGACAAATGTTGGCGAGTCTGAACCATCTCTATCGGTAACATTTAATCAAGGAATATAACGGAGAGAACACAAGTGAATGAGCAGTAGCGAACATGAAATTTGTTTCAGTGTGACCAACACAGTGAATGCCGCCAAACAACCTTCGATAGGCTTTCGCAAGTGTTCACTGGGCACAAATTCGCATTCACTTGTGCTCCGGCTATTGTCAGTTTGTAAGCAAATCGTCAAAGGATATTCGTGTTCGCACCTGCTCTATTTATTTTTTTTGTCTGACTGGGTACAGCACCAAGTGGTTGAGTTCAGATAAGTGCAGTTTCCTTACTGCTGTGTGTGGCGTTTTAATTCATTTTACAATGGACTGATGAAAAGGCATCACGACAGAAGTTATGGAATACTCCTAGTTCATGATTAAGTCGTAACTGCTGTGGTAACGTATTTTCTCAAAGTGTTTCCCCCATCACCAAAAATTCACTCACCCAAATTTGAAGAGCTTTCATCCTCCTAACATTCAACATGGCCAGCACACTCTCAGTCAGACAAAGCCATGCCAACTCAACTTCTTCGTAATCTTTCCTCCTCCTTTTTGCCATATTCCCAACTCTTTTAATCACACTAGCATAAACTAATCACATCTGTGCTGTGAACTCACGAATCAATAATGAACAGTGTCTGATTCTGTGCTGTTCTCACATGTTCTATCTGATGTAATCACACCTTTTTAGTGCCGATTTTGGGCATATGTGAATGTTACCAAACACATGTGAACGTTCAATTCACTTGTGTTCTCTTCGGTGTAACCCTAGCTTTATAAGTGCAGCAATTATTTAGCACTGATTCTTGAAACTGTTGTAAACCCCCCCTTCGTGTACTCTTATACCCATAAATAACAGTCAGGTTGGTTACAAGAGAGTTTTATTTTTTATTCAACAAAATGACAAAAAACTCAATGAGAGAGTGAAACATGTCTAGCGTTAGACGCTGAATCTATACACAATGGTCAAAACAAAATAATAACACAATAAAAGAACCGGGGCACGATCTCAAACTTAAAAATGGTCCAATCAAACAATTCAAACAAATTTACGGTTAAATTGACCTTTGTACAAATCTGATAGAGATAATAATAACGAAAAATGGCAATAGTAACCCCTAGACTCAGGTAATATCATAAGGAGATTAGCCCGTCGCCATCGGCGACTCAATTTATTAGAGTAAATAACAATGTGTTCCAAATAAAAGATTATCTTAACAGCCATTACTGGGCGCAATAGAAATGTACAATAAAGATCTATTATAGAAACATTTATTATAGTTGAGAAAACTAACGTTAAACATATGAACAAAGTGAACAGAATAGGTACACGGGCTCACGGTCCCTGGTTTAACCAACAAAGTATAAACCTCAATAAATTAACTTCTCATTAATAGCATGTGACATAATCATTAAACATAAGCTTGCCAAAATATCAAAATGATATAGTCCAATAGAACACTGCACCTAAAATGACGGTGCTTTAAAACGTAAACCCATCCGTGAAGACGGATAAAAGAGTTACCTTATCTGACAAATGTTTTGGGCACAACCGTGCAACGGTATTATGTTGTACCATGGTCACTAACCAAAATCCAGCAGAACCGACAAAAATAAATAAATATTGAATTTTAACATAACATCGCTAAATGGTAATTTTGAATCATTAGTGCCAAACAAAATTTAGAAATAAACAAAGCTAAACCTATCAAAGACCAAAGTGTCTCACCTAGAGATTGTAGTGAAATGTGTACTGGCACATACAGAGTCCTGCCATTATATACACACGATAGGAGTCACGTGCTCTCAAAGCGCGGGAAGTAAGGATGGGTAGAGGGGTAAGGGGGTTAGCACTGTTCTGGAACTTGCTCACACAGTCTCGGCTTAGTTCAAAAAGCGCGCCGCACAATAGATTCGTTACTTTCTCAACACTCTCGTCGGTGCGCAACAAATCTGTGCATGTCGACTGTCTCTTGTTTTTGTTTTTTTGGGTGAGGCACAATTAGAGGCGGGCAGCAAACCACAATCCCTCCGCTCAGTCAGATATGAGTCGTGCCATGATGTGTTTGTTGTGTGGAGCCTTGTCGAAATGAGCCAAATGGGGGCAGAATCGATGAGCCAAACAATCCTTTTCTTTACATGTTGTAACAAGGTTACACTGTTAATGCTGTTAATGCTGTTAAAGCTTTCTATGAGCGTGATGATATCAGTCAACAGGTGTCCGGTTTGAAATATTTTTTTAGCATCATGTCTTACTACCTATTTTGGTTATATACGCTTATGTACTAATCACGCTAATGGGCTATGGATGAAGAAGATTGAAAATAAAGTGCACCCGCATGTGAGAGGAGAGAGTGGGAAACCATTTAGGAAAAGCCATCCTCAGTACACCCAAAACCCCCATATCCCCATCATCCGCAATCGAGTATATTGTGAAAGTAGCACCGAAGCAGGTTTGAAAGATGCCGATGATACAAAACAAAAATTCCAAACTACTCATCATTCAGAGATAGGCCTAAAAATAGGTAAAAACAAATTTGCAGAACTTTGACCTAAGCAAGTAAAATTGAGTAGCAAATATTCTCACAATGTTTGCCTATGTAAATATCATTAAAATTGTATTGATGCTGTAAATTCATTTCCTGAAATAATACCTTCCTTTACAAAGTATTCAGACAAATTTTAGGATCCTTTCCTTTGTCAACCAAGCACAAGTCATTATGTTTACTTGCAGCCTCTGGAATAGAGGGAAACAGCATACTTATGTGATTGCTGTACAGACAATTTAAATCACTCAAAGAACACTTATCATAGCCTATATCAGTAGGATTATGCCAGAGATTCCTCAAGTCAAAGAGTTTAGTATATACATAGTTTGATGGTCCAAGTGCCCAATTCAGTCTAAAGACCCTACAGGAAAAACATGCTAGGAAAATTCTGTATAATTATTTTGCAACATTATATGATAAAGAACCTCTAGATGGAATCAAAGGAGCCGTAAAATGGCAAGTCAGAAAATATGTTTTTAGAAAAGAGAGTACTGGTATTTAGTGCATCAGAATTCATAAAAGTTGTCAAAAAAAGTGTCAAGTGTCACTATCATAGAAATGTCACAGTAAAATATTGATTAGCAAAATAATGAGATGAAGTTAAGAATTTCTTTCAAGAGGCGTAAATTATAAATGTAATATTAAAAGTTCACAACATGCGAGTAAATCATGGAAAATTAGAGATACATTTCCTCACCAAACAAATGAAGGAGAAGAACTGTAAAGACACTTCGTAATTATTTTTTTTTGGTAAAAGTTTGTAGTATTTTTCATTGGTTTATTAGTAGTTTTTATCAAGAAAAATAGACTTAGGCACCAAAATGTAAAAAAAAGGGACTTTTAGGGACTAAGGAACCACCCCTAAAAGCCCTGTGTATCTTATCTTAACAAAACAAAATCAGGGTGGGTGTACAGAGATTTTAGCATTTCACAATCTACAAGTAGGTACACCCTTTCGTTCGAATGAATAGACCTATTACAATGCCCACCAGCAATGACAAGTTGCAGGAAAGCCCCCGTTTTGTGTGAAACTTCAACTTGTGCGGGTTTTCGCCTTCTGGGGAAGCAGTTCTATGGTTTTGTATTACAAAGTAATTCTTGTGTTAATCATTCAAGTACATGTACCTAGTGTTTAATGGCATTTAAAGTTAGACTGCATGAAAATATATACCTAATAGGTCCAGACACTGATCAAAGTGTGGGCAGTAAACTTCCTTCAAATAGATAAGTGTTGACCGTATTACTCCACTATCCTCACAAAGTTAAGTTAAATCTACATATTAGTACTTCTTTGGTCACTAAAGAGACACCATTATTCTGGAGTGAAGCTCAAATACTAACAAGAGATCAGAAACACTGTGCCAGGAATGGAGAAATCTACAAAAGTACAAAGAGGGGATCGCAGTCGAAACAGCAACGGGAACAAAAGTTTGCTGGCAAACTGGATAACCTTTTTGACACTGCGCCTGCAGATATCTTGTTTATGATGAAAATCGAAGAAGATAAATAATTTTTATTAAGTCAAAGAGAAAAAGGTCGCCCAGGTTACATGAGTGGTATTGATTATAATCAGTTCAGCATGGAAGAACGCATCCAAAGACAACAAGAATAATAGAGAAAGCAAAGATCTGCAACAGAAGTTTTAAGAGAAGTGTGAGTAATACTCAGTGAGTATAATATTGCGTAGTTAAAATCCGATGTTAATTTAAACTTTAATCAATTATAATCAATTAACTACAGTAATAAAAGAATAATCTTCTTTTCAGTTGAAAGTGTTCCAGTTGAGACAGCAGCTGCAGTCTCTCAGATTCAGATGCAGAGGCATTGACTTCAACAGCTACCCCATCTGTTCCAAAGAGGTCTTATGAAATTATCAAGCTAAATGAAGATGTTCCTGGCCCATTTGTTCCGAAGAAAAGAGCTAAGCAGGAAATCATGGACACCAAAACTGGCTACTGTGTAAAATAAGTGTAAGGTAAGCAGCCGAGATGCAGTTCATCTATTAATGGTCACTGTAGAGGCGCTAGGTCAAGATGTTAACAATTTAGTGATTAACTGATCATCTACTCATCTGTATCTGGAAATTTTACAAGCTGACTTGCTGAAAAATAATATACAGGCTAACAGGCGTTGAAATAAATGGTGTGGTGGTTCATTGAGATAGAAAATTGCTACCTGAAACTACGGGAAAAGAAATAACAGAGAGATTGCGGGTTGTAGTGACATTTGAAGATAAAGAGATTCTTCTAGGAATAAGAAAGATAGAGAGTAGTACAGGTAAGGCAGAATCGGAGGTCGTTTATCATAATTTGGAAGAATGGGGTCTTACTATCAAAGTACAAGCTATATGCTGTGACACAATATCATCGAACAAGAGACCTCTGCATGGAGCATGTGTACTTCTAGAACAAAAACTTAGCAGATTTATTATATACTAGATGTGGACACCATATTTATGAAATTATCTTAAGAAGTGTGTTTGAGATAAAGATGATGACCTCTGGTCCTGATGTGCTCCTTTTTAAATGTTTTCAACGAAACTGGAGCTCCACCACTATCCGGCATGTCAAACCTGGACTGACAGACCCACACGTATAAGAGAAGTTACAGGATTTTGCTGAGGATGATGTTTTGTTCGCTATGTAGGCTCTGGGTAATGAGCTTAGCAGGGAATATTAGAGTGAGATTTTAGAACTATGTGTAATTTTTTTAGGTGAGGTACCTCCTCGAGGAATTATCTTTTAAGCCCCAGGAGCAATGCCTCATGCTAGATGGATGTCTAAAGCCATATATACAGTTTGAAAATGTTCTTATTTCATTGTGAATTTCAACTTAGAAGGAAAGAGAATTGGCCTATGAGATGTGTGCGCGTTTAATTTCTCAGTGTACATTAAAGCATGTTTTTTCTCCCTCCAGAAGCTCCAAACCAAGATCTAAGTTTCTTGCAGGCCCTTGCATCATATGAACAAATAGATATTTCGATTTCTTGTGTGGCACTGCAGAAATTTTGTGGGGATCTTTGGTACCTTACACCTGAGAACGCTGCACTAGCATTTTTTTTACAAGAAAATCTCAATTGATATTAAGGGAAAAACGATCAACGTCCTCAAAAGCCAAGCAAAAATGACCTGTCATGATATGAAAAGAATTGCTCTGTTACCTCAAGGTGCTCTTAGCTGCAGCTCAAGAGACATTTCTGATTTTATTTGTGAAAAATCACTTCAGTTCTTTCATGAGTTTTGAATTTACACCGATTTTCTTTCCTGCAATCATCTGTTATGGGAAAATGATGATACATATCTGAAAGGACTTGAAACAGTAACACATTTAAAAGTTGTGAATGACGCCTCAGAAAGGTGTATTAAATTGATGACAAACTACAATCAGGTGCTCACAAAAACTGAGGAATAAAAACAGTTAATCCTACAAATTGTTAGACTATCATAAGAAATTTCCTGAGTGCAAAATACAAACTTTGTGAAAACCATTGGAACATTAGATAAAATAAGATACCATCATTTGGAATATTCTATTAACACCTAAATAACCAACATTTTTTCAAGTATGAATTTTTTCTTAACGACTATACTGGGTATGCAATTTTTTGTACATTATATGAATGGTTCTGAGTTACCATTTATTTTTGAGTTTAACTTGTTTTTTTATAACTAGCTTCGGATAAATGTAGTGATAGATTAAAATAATATCCTAAAACGTGTTTCAGATACAAATAAATATAGGCTATTCAATGTGGAATTAATGCTTTAGATGTTAACTGCATTTTCATTGTACATTTTCCTTCCTCCTTTATTAAAAATGAAACTTTGAGTGCTTTTTGGCACTGGTTAATGTTAGAGAATTTGTACCAAAGTTAATATAGGTCTACGTTATTTTTAAGTATTTGATGATGGAACGGAATCAGGGGTGCCACCATAAAAATTTGCAAAAAAAAAATCATCTAAGCTAATGACCACCCTTATATGTAAATATGTATATTTAAATAACCTTACAATAAAAAATATTGATACTGTAATAAGTTTAGCCTACTGGTAAACTGTGAAGAATGACTCACCCCCAAGGATTTCTTTTCCATTATTTTGATGGCCACCTTTTCTCCAGTCAAGACGTGGGTGGCGACTTTGACTTTGGCGAAACCGCCACATCCTATAGTTTTCTCTATTTCATAGAAACCCTTTAACACATTCGTGCGGACCATTGTAGGGCCTGTTGGGAAGAATAGTTTTATTGGAACATGGGTCAAGATATTGCTGAGGAACTTATTGTTGAACCTTAGGAGGTGTTCAAGTATCACGTAAGCACCTTGGGAAGGGAA
>CABFWB010008269.1:0-18996 GCA_902151455.1 Timema bartmani
GTTACTCCTGACCTGTAGATATCTTCCTGCACCTCCTTGTGTACATATCTTGTTACTCCCGACCAGTAGATATCTTCTTCCCACTCCTTGTGTACATATCTTGTTACTCCTGACCTGTAGATATCTTCCTGCACCTATGCTCTGTGTTGTTATCTTAACCACATTTTCTCACTGTTGTCGACCATATATGAAGACAACCAACAATACTAAATTGTATCTTAGTAAATATATTTTCCCTGAGAACCTTGTGATGAATATTTTAAAATGGTCATCCAATGAATTGTAAAATCATTGAATTGAATTGAATTAATTCTTACTTTTATTGATATAACTGCTCTGTTTGTATCCAAGCGCAATTGTGTGAACTTGTTGAACACAACTTACTTTGTTTCAGATTGTGATCGACACCATGTTTTTGTGTAAGTGTGAGGGCAAGAGGTTGTATGGAGATGACTGGGAACAAGCAGCCAACAAGCGACAGACTGCAGAGATGACTCCTATGAACAGTTAACTGTTTCACTTGCACCACTGGACCTTGGTTCATAATAATGTACTCACTCACTCGAGTGCCCACAACGCGATACTTATAATACTGACTTTTTAAAATTGACTATATTTATGAAAGTGGGGTGTTTTACTGGCTATCAATTACTTAAATAAGGGAACAAGATAAACCATCCCTTAGGGCATCTGACTGTAATTGAACCTCAGACTTCTAGATCCAAGCAATCAACCTTGCAGCTTATTTACTATTTTCAATATTTTTCCTGTTGATAGATTTAACACAGATCTATAAACATTTTAATCTTGAGGAGGTAAAATTTAAGGGCGATAATTAGGAGAAAATGCACTTGCTATCATCTTGAAAACAAATGTAAAGTGGATTGTGAAACAAACCACAGCCAGCGCACAATGCCAACTTGTGGATCATAGTCGAGTATATTGTGTATTTTTACAAGTCAGAGAGAACCTTGCTAAATTGATACACAATACACACTTTAACTGAAATTCGCTTAACGATTGCAGCTAGCCGATTTAAATGAGTAAAACAAAATTGAACTTTGTATATAAACCAGCTTCAAAGCTAGAAATGCTATGAACAAAAACCAAACAAAGCTGTAAATGTTATAAACAAAAACTAAACAACAGCAGGAAATGTTATAAACATAAACTAAACAACAGCAGGAAATGCTGCAGAAATTAAAGATATTCCTTCTTTGGCTAAGATTTTGGTGTGGTTAGACATTTGTTGAAATTTTTTAGTTTGGGAAAGATATTCTCGAAGATGTGAATAAAATTATGTATGTCGAAGATGAATCAAATGGATGTTGTTGACCTTTGACTTTTTGAAGCTTTGCTTCACTCCCAAATCGATTTGCAATTTTTATTGAATCTAGTTGAAACATTAATTTTTGTGTGGCTAAGTCATAGATTAAAATATTTTCACATTATTCTCTAATAATTTTAATCGATTTCTTTGTAATTAAATTGAAATTACAAACTGTGAACATGGGGCAAACCAATCAAATTAACTATAATCAAACTTCTTGAAAGTTATTATGTTTTATAGTCCATAGAATGATCATGGATAGGTGTTTGTAATCAACTATAGCATGTTAACTGCTACTGCACTCTTGAGTAATAGAAAGGATAAAGGCCCAGCTTACCTTTTTGGAAGTTTGTTGGTCTTGAAAGTCTTGTTGAACAAACAATATTTACACACATATTTTCTTTGAGCTTTCATCAGGTGAAGTGTAAACAAAGTATCATTGCTATCATTGATATCATTGCTATCTTGTTAGGACCGCCTGTTTGAGTTGTATTATTCTCATCTTTGTTGATGTGTGCCGCATAGAAAGTACAAGGGTATTAGGGAGTATTAGGGTAGAAATTATCTAAGGTTCAGGTTTGGGGCTTGGATGTGTTATTATATTTACTTTTACTTATGTATTATTTTTTCAATCATGTCATGTTCATTTAAAGACATTTTTTCATGCTTAAGACACTTAAATAAATATTACATTTATTTTTGTAACTTTCCATTTTAGTTTTTTAAGTTATTTTATGTTATTGCATATTTTTAACCATTTATATGTTCATAAAACGATAACTGAACTCTTGTTTCCAAAAGAAAGAGGAGCGTCTCTTAAGCTGGATTCAATAATCATTAAAAAGAGAACGACAGGGCAAGGCCTACATATTTAACAGAAAATTTTAGGTTCACACGTCTACATTTAAAACAGGACTATAGAGTCGGAGTCGGAAGTAATTTTGGGTGAAGTCGCTAAAAATGTACCAGCCCCAACTTCTAAATAAAAACTTATATTATTATAGCAATATTTTATACTTTCTCTTGATTATCTAGGAGCAAAACTTGTAATTTGAATTGGCGAATGTATTTAAATTTACATTCACAGTATCTAAAAAGCTTCTGTATTGGAGAATTTTATTGAGGTAAATTTATCTCTATGAGGAAAACCTCTTTTCGCTTTATGAGCTAATTGTATTATATTTGGAAGAAGGTGCAGGAAAGGTGGATAAAAACATATCTTTCCTATACTTTCTTCCAAATATAATACAATCAAGGTAAATTTGTCATTACAAATTAATACACTTTTTGAGACATTTATGGAGGAGTCTGAGTCTGACAGTAATAGGAATAGAGGAGTCGACCGGCTCCACAGCTTTGATTTAAAATGCATCCCAGTAATTTTGGTTTCACATTAAACTTTTTTTTAGACCTTAATTAAATTACAATGCATTGGAAATGATTAAGAATTGATAGAAGCCCAGGTTGTTTTTGTGGAGGTTCACTCTCTACAACACACTCCAAGCTTTCACTTCCACAGGCAGCTTCATTAGGTGTGGACAGAGAAGTTTGAGTGAGCTCAGAACCACCTCAACTTACACACCTATGGTCCTCTCAGCGCTTGGTGAGACATTTTAAAACCACATATCCCTACTATCATTATCATAATCGGGTTACAGTTCCAGTTTCCCGACTACTTTTGGTGAACCTCCTCCACTTTGTCCTATTCAGGTATATCCTGTTCTTAATGACTTTGTCCGGTGTCCTTCCCCTGGCGTCAATGTCCATCCAGTGCACTCTTTGTCTTACTACTTTCCTTCCACCTCACCAGCTTCACTGGCTCCTTCCCTTCTCGCCTTTTCATTCCTTATTTTATCCAACTTTGTCCTTTGGATTGTTGACCTTAACAACTTCATCTCTGATGCCTGCAGTCTTGGTTTTTTAACTGTAGCCTCTCTAAGTACTCATACATTTTATGTTCAGGAAGAGGGTCTGGTGTGCTTCTAAGTTTGTTGAGAAATTTTTATAGAAGTTTTCGTCATTTATCACTCTTGTTTTGATATATATTTATTTTTACTTTAAAATATTATACAACTATAATACTGAAAACAAAATATACATTTATGAACTATATTAATGCTAAATAAATAATGTCAATGCCTATTTTGTATAATTCATTTTTATTTTTATGACTTTGTCATTGAGTTTATCTATTTTTGTCATGTTGGCACTGTTTCACATGCGCAAAGTAAAATAGCTCATATTCTATGTTGGCTGTGATGAACAAATGCTAAGCGACATGAATACTGTTGTAGCATAACTGTCCAACTCATAATCTATGTTGGCTGTGATGAACAAATGCTAAGCGACATGAATACTGTTGTAGCATAACTGTCCAATCTTTCTCTAGAGCATTAATCTGTAATTATCATAAATACCGTACATCACAAATATAATTATTTTAGGCCTTTATTTTATTTTCATATCTTGATAATTTATGCAATGAAAATAGGCCCTTTCTGAATATTCTGCATTCTAAAAGGGATTACTCAAGTAGTAAAATAAATATTCATACTCTAAGTGAAATTATATTACTTTGAAAGGGAAAAAATACACCCTATTTCCTTCCTATTACAATTTTAAAATTTGTGTCTATTTACATCTTAAATCCTTGATCGAGACACACTTATATTTCATGTTGAATATTGCAAATCTAGCTCACAATAAATACTTGCGCTAAGTCCTTTTAAAATAAGAATAACAATTGTGACCAACAAAGAAAAAATGGCGCCAAACTTTGCTAAAGTATTACATTCACTCTTATGCAACTTCATTTGACAATAAACATATTGATAAATAATAAAAATACAGGAGTGCCATAGTTTAAAAAATACATATATAAAATGTTAAAATATATATATATACATTATACAAATGATATAATTTAGTTTTTTATGGCGAATATTTTGGTTTAATTTACATAATACTTAGAGAAAGCCAACAAATTTGTATGCATAGACATAGTTGTATTATGAAATGAATATTCACTTGGCAATATCTTAGCACTATATTTTATGATGTAACATTTATACTTAATATATTTTATATATGTCTTCATTTCTAAACATGTGATATAACCAAAATTAATTTTGAGAAGTTATCCCTCTTTATTTAATTCTATTTACAATAATTATGCTGACATTCCAAATCTATTGTAATTCTTATACTGTGAAGTTTTGATCTTGAACAATTCCATCTGTTTTGTGTAACAGTTGTATAAATGTTTCATAATAATCGAGTTAGATTAGAGGTGTGCTATCTTTCATCACTACATGCACTTCAATATAGATTATTTCATGTTTAGAATTAGCTCATATATTTGAATACATCCAAAGCAACTACAAAATAAACTTGATATTTTTATTTTTCATTAGTAAACTTACATCTGTACAGGACCCCAAACACTGAATCCATGGTTTTACTTACATTTTACATAATTGTATTAGCAAAACTTCCTGGGAAAGAAGAGTTACCAACACTTTTTTTTTCTTAAATAAACCTCAAAGTATGGTCTAAACAGCTGCGAAAATAAAAGTGGGACTTTAATCTGGTAATATGTTTATTTTAATTTATAAATTGCAATATTCTAGCTAAGCGCGACTAATTTAAAACACATTATATTTAGACACTTAACATCATGCTCTGATAACAAGACACTTCACTGTCCCGTCAATGCCATCAAAAGGAGATTTTCACTGACTGGTTGCAAAAAAAGTTGAAGATACTGTTTAATCAAAGGTTTGGTTGTAATGGCAAAGGTCGATAAAGTTTTTGCAGTTCTTGTACTGTTCAACAAATCCATCACTGAAATACTCTACTTTTTTTACAACTATGTGATTATTTTTTGTGTTTCATATACAAAGGCCACATCATGTTACAAATCGTCAGCTAAGATGCACAAACTTGAAACAATTAGATTTGTAGATGGCTTGACATGTGTGTAGATTATTGCTAGGTGTAGTTAATTTGTCGTGTGTTCAGTGATAACCTTGTGCTTCATCTTGAAGTCTAGGAGAACAATATCTTCATCATGTCCAAGGTTATCTTCATTTCCTTGAAGTAGTCTGCTTGGGGCACAAGCCAGTATTTCAAGTCTCTCCACTAAAGTAAGCCGGTTAAATATTCATGAAATGTCACTGTGAATTTCTCCTGTAGTGTTCTGTCTGTTGATACCCACGAACTATATTAAACTTCATCTTCAAACCTTCCAAGTAGAAAGATTTTCAAATAATGATTGATGATCACAACATGCAGTCTCCGTTATCTTTAGAACAGACTAAGATATCAATCAGCTTATTGTGAGTTTCTTCTATAAAACAAGCATGAAGCAGAAGTGTAACATTTTGGTGGATTGGACAGACTCGTATAGAATGTGTTACAGAAGATACTACTAATATACGCCATTCAGTACTCAGCAAACAGAATTTGAAAATGCCAATTTTAATGTTGGTATACTCAAATTTAAAAGCAGAATACAAATCATTCAAATTAGCAAGTACCTAATAATCTATTTTGAAAGAGTACATTTTTAGAAATACTGATTTTTTACTTTTGACCTGGCATTATTTGAGAGTATTCATTGTTCTGATAAAAATTGTTTGCCAATTTGTGAAGTAGGATCAAGCGTCAACAGTTGTATCTTTTCTCGCCATGTGATTGGGTCTCAAGTTTTGCTTTAATTAAACCTACAAGTACATCCATATCATTAGCTTTTGGCAGTATATCTGGGAGAAAATAGCTACTCTAAAACCTTACTAACCTAAAGTATTTTTAAGTAAAACAAGCCGACTCAATCTTTCTTTTAGCATAGGCAGGTTTGCAATTGCATGTAATTTCTAAAGACACTCTCCTATCTCTGTCAGTGATGTATTAATTTTCTGTAGTGTTTCTAAATTACAAATACTTTGTCTGCTGTTGCCGCTGTCTATTTCCACCTCTTCATTTACAAATTGTTGGTGTTTCTCTAACTTTTCTCTGCATGCACTATATATCATCATTTCACAAGGACTGGAATTTTATTGATTTTATCTGAAAAGTCAAAGATTATATTTGTTAATGCTTTTGTTTGTTTTTAATTCTTCATGTAATACCTTTTATGATGTTGTGAAACATTAAACCTAAGAACTTACCCCACTCCTCGCAATCATTGTCTCACTGTTGTCACGCTCACCACCGCTACTCTTATGACACTCAAGTTACACAAGAGTTAGCAGATGACTCAAACTGACTCACAGGTCCATTCCAGTTGTATCCTGATGTGCCTGTTGCAACTTGCCCCCGAGTTAATAAAATATCGTTCATCTACAACATTTTATTTATTGAATTACGCTTAATACTATGAAATGGTCTCCTTATCAAATTATTCATTTTAAATTTACGTCGAAAGCCAACAATGAACAATACAAGAGTTTTAATGAATATGCTAGTATACATAAAGCCCCATCATACTATAAAGGTAATTATTTATTTTGAAGCATAATGTCAACATAATGATGTGTTTTAAATTCGCTACCCTAAGCTAGAATATTGTAAATCATAAGTTAAAATTAATAAATTGGCGGATTAAAACCCCATTATTTTTCTTTCACAGCCTTTTAGATCTTACTTTGAGGCTTAGTTTAAAAAAGATTCTCTTGGTAAATCCTCTGCCTCAGGCCATAATGCTCACTTAATAAAGCAATGGTTTTACACCTAAAAATTTGTTAATAAACAAAACTAATTTAATTTTAGTGTCTCTCAAAGATAAGCAAGGCTTATTTAACATTTTTTTCTTAAATCTACACATTTTAATTGAGATGTGGTAAATATTTGACAGTGATACGTTGATTATACACAGAGCTATGGATTTTTTCCTTAAATACTGCACTCCTTGCGCAAAGCCTCGGAAACAATATTTATGCACAATTTTTCAAAACTTTACCATTTTATATCGCAGAAAGTACGTGACTTGGGGAGGATTTTTTTTACATGGATTAGTAATTTGGTGGTAGTTAAGTCTTATTTTTAAGTTCCTATGAAAATTAAGCAATGTACTGTCAACATGTAATACAGTGTAGTGTCGAATAATCAAACTTACTTCTTATTGGGACCAAGGGTCATTCAGAGGATAATCAATGTGTTCAGTTAGTCAAACATATATAAACCAGATACACAGTAACTATTTTATGACATTATACTTTATAATAGAATAGATTTACTAGAATTACAAATTTGTATTACACAAATAGCAATATTGAGATATATTTATTGTACCAAACGTAACATATGAAGCTACACCGTTACACAAAATAATCATGGATCTTCTTTTATCGTCTTTTCCTAGCCTCTAAATTTCTCGTTCTTTTTAATAGCACACATTGAGTATGCCAATTTCTGAGGAAAATACACGTTATTAAGTGAATCGTTAGTTATACAGGGTGTATATTAATTGCTGTCAAATACTCTAGGTGCATATTCCCATCCACCAAACACTAAGAAAAGGTCATACAAACATGGGTCTGGAAACGCTTAGCTTCAGAGTGATTAAACCACGCCTGCAAATAAGCACCGAATATATAAAGGCCCACCAAAAACTCTACAGAACCACTTTTCTTACCAGATTTACTGCTTATAGCCAGGCAGGCGTGATTTGTTGACAGTTTTTAATGCATTCTCTTGGGTCAAAGGCAGTGACATATGGTTCATTCATAACTAATAGTCATTAAATTGTTTGTTGTTTCAAATATTAGCATGATTCCGTGGCTGGATTTTATTCAATTTATACAGCTGAAACCACATTTTCACGCAGGTGTAAACATTGGCATTGTTGCAACAATTGACAGCAACACACTAAAAATCTTGAAACGCTGATGTTGACTTATAACATTTTTGCACACCGTTTCAAAAGGTAAGTCTTTGCGCACTTATTTTAACTCAAACCATTCATCAAGCAATTGATCTTCACCGAATTTTGGAAGGGAATCTTTGAAATGTTCTGCCAATTCCAGTTTTTCAGCTTCAGTTAAAAGCCGACTAACTGGCCATTTAGCTGTGTTAAAAATCTTTGTTTGACAAAACAGAAGATGTATTAGTAAATCTTTATTTGTTCATAAAATTTTCTCCCTGTGTCTGAATTCTGAAGGACCACTCCGTTGATAATACGCAAGTGTTATTGGAATCCTAAGCGCCTGTGGAAATAATTTAGAAGCCCATGGTTTGTGGGCATCTTGAATGACTTGCTCAATAATCACCAGATGGATTTTTTTTTATCTCTGGGGACATTTAAAGTACATTGTTTGGTAACACCTGTACATGATTTTGATGTTTTAAGAGAGTGTATCAGTGGATAGTAAGAAGTGGTGCTATAAAGAAAGAGAGAGCATATTGTAACTGGTGGTGAGCAAATACGTCACACCCCAGGTGTGCACTACAGAGCATGACACAGGCTCAGAGGGTGCATCACAGCTGGACGACACCGGTTTGAACAAAATGTTCTGTCTTATGTTTTTGTTTGTTTTTGATAAACTTTTGTTGCCTCTTCTTTTGGATTTCTCATTAATTGAACAAAAAAAAAAATCCTGCTAGCTCAGAAACTAAGCGTTTCTAGACCCATGTTTATATGAACTTTTTTTTAATGTTTGGTGGAGGGGTGTATATTTGACACCAATTAATATACACTCTGTATAGGACATTTAAAAATAAATGTGTCTGTATGGATCACTGTGCTCTAAATATTTACCTAGAGTTGGGAAAATTTACAAATCTTCTTAAGTAAACTGACACTACTAATCAGAATAATATTTAGTTTTTTTATCACCACGTTAATTTACATCCGGAGCAAGTAATAAGACACGGTGCTAAAAATAAACATAATACAATAAATAGATGTGTGCGCAAATAGCATTTTTTATCAAATCAAAAAACAAAATTTTGAATTAATATTGAAGAATACAATTAATAAAATGGTTAATTTTATTAGTTAATTTCGTTTGAAAATTGTGTTTTATATTTAATTAGTTGCATAGTATAAAAAAATACTAGAAAACATAATGTTTGGCACCTCTTCAATTGACTCTCTGTAATTATTGTTATAGTTTACTGTACTATTATAATATAACAATGCTCAGCTTGTGCCTTGCAGGAATTTATTGAAATGTTATATTTTTATTTTAAATAGATTTAGGCTATTTGATTGATAATAATCCTGTTAAAGTAACTCCAAGGGATAACATTTTTGACTATTGTCTATTTTTATGCAGCCATTTGATAAAGTTCTTGCACAACTCTTCTATGAGATATTGATAGTTATTATTACATAATAATATGTTATTGTTATTTGCAATTTACCTTATTTGTACTCATATTTTGAATGTTTTGTATATGTATTGTATCAACAATTTTATTTTTGTAAATACATTGTTTATGTTGAAAACAATTTAAAATAGAATGTTTGAAAAAGTGTATTATTTATCATTTAAATATTTTTTAAACTTCAATTACTGGCAGTAATATTTGTTTGGCCCAGCCAATATTTCTTGATAACATTATTAAATTTCTCACAAGCTATTAATTTTTTAAACTTGGTACAACATTTAGCCATATAAATAAATAAGTACAGGCCTATACCTTAAATTTTATATGGCCTAGACAGGAACAAACACACTTCTCTCTCTCTCTTTTTTTTACAATTTTCAGTTACACGTTTTTGAATTTTTGAAAGTGTTCCTTTTTCATATCAAGAGACATAAAACACAAAGAAGGATATTATAAGGAACTACATGCTAGAAGATTTTTTTTTGTGTCTCTTGATATGAAAATGGCAATTATGAAAACTAAAACAATGTGTAACTGTGCAAGTGTAAAAGTTTAAGAAGAAATGAATAGAGAAGTGTGTTTGTTCCTATCTAGTCCTAACCTAACTATCCTTTAAAGTTGGCTTCCTTCACTAGCTCACACCTTACATTATTGTACAGTGTTTCTACACTGTCTTATTAAATGCTTCCAAGCCATTTTGCACTAATTAATTTTATTAGTTTTTATAAGGCTAATAACCCTATGATCAGCTCATGGTAAATATGGCCAATATTTGATTTGTTATTTAAAGTTGTGAATGTGTAATAACTTTTAATACCTCTGCTAAATGATATATTAAAATAGCCTTCACATAATTTTTAATCATTTGTTGATATTCAAAGTTTTCAAATATGTTAAGTAATTTCTAAATTTCACAAGATCAAATTTAGTATTTATGTTGAAACCACGGACTTAACTGAACTTTCAGGATCGTTACCGTGATTGCAACGATAACAAAACTTTGTGGACTGTATTATTTTCTATTAACAGGGTGCGAACTATCAAACAAAACACCACGAAACAGTGCAATAAAATATAACGACCATATTACCTGTTGGTCTCTACTAGGCACACTGACTTTCACAGGCGTGGCAGTCTCAACCCTCCACAGTTGGCAGCCCACTCTAGTTGTGGCGTTCCACATCCTTCAGCCTGACACTTTTGGAGCGTATGAACATTACTGCCCGCCTTGAAACACATTGGCATTTTCAATATGAACAAAAAGGACCGAAATCTCAAGTTTAACCTATATACTAAGTAAATCATATTAACTCAAAACTTTCATGGGACCAAAATGAATATTCTTCCAGGAAAAGGTATCCCACTTTAAACTAAAGAAAATACACTTTTAAAGAAAGTAACTAGGAAATAAAAACAAAAGCTACACCCTCTAGTACGCTAGCAACAACACTTACTAGTCTAATAGTATACAATCTATACAATTTGTCGAATAGGTGTACGCCTGTGCTAAAATCGAAAGTAAAGGAAAATGCGGATTTAGGAAAGGCCCAGAAAAGAAACTATATTCACTCCACCTGGGGCTGTAAGAGAGACTACGCGAGGAAGGAAGCCCACGGAGAGGACCCTACCTATCCGCACATCTACTGTCAACGCCGTATACAACCTTTATCTCTTTAAGGGTAGTGGGCACAATTTTACCACCAGCCGTTTTACAGTACCAGTTATGGTAGCCATGGTAGCCACTTGAACCACACCATCTCTTCCTGGGTGTATTGACGAGACTCGACCAGTCCTCCATTGTAAGGGAGGCGCTTTGTTGTCTTTTAGATGACGAGATCTCCAACAGCTAGATTAGCCGCTTGATTAGCCTATTTTGGGCGCTGTTGAAGGCCACCAAGATATTCATTTCGTCATTTGCGCCAGAATGTTTGCATGATCTGCTCCACTAGTTTCCACTGGTCACATAAGCTCAGAATTTTATCCGGCAACCAAGGCTCTTGGATGGCAAACGGGGCTTCCATCATTAGAAACTGTCCTGGTATTAAAGCTTCTAAGTCATTCGGATCCAAGCTCATCGGAGTGAGAGGTCTAGAATTGATGGTGGCCTCAATCTGTGCCAGCAGCGTTGTGAACTCCTCAAAAGTTAGGATTTGCTCTTTGATAGAAGCTGACAAGAGCTTCTTTGTTGATCTTATAGCAGCCTCCCAAAGCCCTCCCATGTGAGGGCTGGTTGGTGGGATCAAGTGCCACGATATGCACCCGCTGAGACATCTCTCGTCCTACCGCAGCATTGTGGTCATTCTCCTAGCACCTTTTAGCGCCAACAAAATTGGTTCCCGGGTCACTAAACATCTCATGCACTGATCCACGGCGAACCAGTAACCGGTGAAAAGCAGCCAAGAATGCGTCCGTAGTCAATTCGGATGCCAATTCCAAGTGAACTGCACGAGTGGACATACACACAAAAAGGTAGATGTATGCCTTTGTTGTCTTAGCCTTTCGAATGCGGAGCAACGTAACCGACCCCAGTTGTGTGGAATGATTTCACTTCCTCCAATCTTGCCGTGGGGAGCTCTCCCATCAATGGAGCTGTGAATAATGGACATGCCTTAGAGCATGGGATGCATCGGCCTACCCGTCTACGAACGGCATCTCTACCCATCATGATCCAAAACTGCTTCCTGAGCACGCAATGGAGGTTCTGTGGGCCGGGGTGTTAGTTTTTCTGGTTGGACTCATCAATAATTAAATTGGTAAGGTGGTGATTGCGAGGCATCAAGAGGGGGTGCTTTTGTGCAAAGGGTAGCTTGGCGTTTAACATCCGTCCACCCACCCGTAGGAAATCCTCGTCATCCACAAAGGGATTCAACCTGCTAATTACCTTACGGCATGGCTTTCTTGCCTCCAATCGAGCTATTTCCTCGGAGAACTCCTGACGCTGTACCAATTTCACAAGACGGAGCATGGTGGCTGATAATTCCTCTGCAGTGAGGTCCCCTGGATTTGGTACTTTAGATCTTATTTTATTTAGTCATCGTAAAATAAGGGCGGTAGCTCTCATTAATGTTGATAGTCTGGAGAAGCGATTCATCCACTTAGTAGGACTCTCATTAGCGTCCACTGTGACGTTCAGTGTCATTGCCTTCGCTTCTTCCGTCACTGAGCCTGTTTGCTGCAAGATGGGCCAGCATTCCTCAGTTTTACTCAACCATGCTGGTCCACTCCACCATAAGGAATGGTCCAAAAGTTCACTAGGGATTAAGCCCCTGCTGGCGCAGTCCGCCGGGTTAGTAGCTGTTGGGACGTGCCAAAATTGATCTGGGGATAGTCACTATTGTATCTGACTCACCCTGTTGGTACCAAACGTACTCCAAAGATGAAGTGACGATTTTATTCAACTCAACGCTACACTAGAATCAGTCCATACAGTGACAGAATCAATTACAATCTCATTAGAAAGGACTTGACCGACATGTCTGAGGAGCTTTGAAACCTGTACTGCAGCACAAAGCTCTAATCGAGGCAATGTGATCCTTTTCAATGGAGCTACCTTAGCACGTGCAAACAGGAATCAAACCGTAATATTCCTCTCCTCACCTTCAACCCTAAAATATACAACCCCAGCATATCCGCGCTCGGAACTGTCTGTGAAGCCGTGGAGCTGCAACCTTGCCTTTTCTTCAATTTGCTGCCACCTTGGGATCTCAAGTTCTGCTAACAGAGGAAGCTCCTCCCGAAATCTGCACCACTTTTCTTGCATGTCAGCCGGTGCTGGAGAATCCCACTCCATTCCAGATTGCCACAGATGCTGGATCAGGTATTTACCAACAAAGATTACAGCGGCCAGATATCCCAAGGGGTCGTACAACCGTGCAACCATAGAAAGAATTACACGTTTAGTCGCTTGTCTGGCCATCGGCTTTACTTGGTACATAAACTGGTCGTGAACTGGATTCCAGAGGAATCCTAAAATTTTGGTGGAGCTCTCCAGCTCACTCATGAAAGAGAATATCTCGCTTGATATAGCACTCTGGGGGTAGCTCCGCCAGCAATTCTTGCCGGTTACTAATTCATTTTCTTAACTGGAAGCCGGCCTTGCCCAGCATCACGATCAGTTGTTGCTGCTAGCGCTTTGCCGTTGCTAGGGACTTGACCGACGTCACCACATCATCCATGTAGGTTGCTGTCTGCAATGCCACTCCTTCATCCTCCACAATCTGATGGAGGGTATGCAACACCAAAAAGGGAGCAGCTGAAACCCCATATGTCACGGTGGCCAGGGAGAACTCCCTTAAGGTATCCTCTTCCAAAAATATTATCTGGTATCGATGGTGCATCTTGCTGACAAGTATGTTGCGGTACATTTTCCTGATATCATTAATAAGCACCACTTCATGGACACGAAATTTTAGCAATATTTACACAATTTCCTGTAGCAATTAGGGACCGCTGTGCAAAACTTGATTTAAGGCTACACCTGTTGTTGATTTCATCGATGCATCGAAAACAACCCGAAATTTGATTATCTCCCCCTCCTCACCCTGCCGAAGTATGCAGTGGTGAGGAATGTAGTAGTGTTCTTCTCCTGGTCTAGCTGAAGTTGGTAGCATTTGCTCCTGTTACAGGTAATCCCTCATAAAAGCCACATATTGTTGTTTTAAGGCTCGTACTTTCTCTGGACACCTCTCAAGTATCAAAAATCGCCTTAGAGCTGCTTGTCGGGTGTCTCTCAGGTCCTTCCGATCACTTAGGAACGGCAGTTAAACTTCATATCGCCATGACTGGCATCTCTTCACCATAGAGTGATAATGCTCCTCGCATTCCCTATCAGCGGGAGACAGTTGAGTCACCTGTGGTGGTTCTTCTACCGACCAAAACTGGCGAAGCAGATATTCAAAGTTAGGTTCCGTCACAGTACAAATATGTTCGATTCACTTGCCACTCCCCGTGACTTCCATAGTAGGCAGTAGCCCCAGATGGTTTCAATGGCGGACGGTGTTTTGGGAGGCCCATGTACCTTCTGTCCCGTTACAATCAGAGGGAACCACTCAGCTCCTAGTAGTATATATATCGGTCTTGCCCCGTCCCCCTCATATGAAAGTTTTAACCCAGAAAGGTGACGCCATGATGAGAGTGGGCAATGGAGTTCACTACCAGTGCATCTACCTCTAAAGATAATGTCTTTGTAGGCTGAAATTCATAATGAGCCACTGCCCTTGCTGTGCCTAAAGGCGTGATTCCCAAGCCAAACAATTGCACTGAATTCGCCTTACTCAGCCTAAGTCCAAGCCGCTGTACACAAGTGGATGCTATGAGGGACTCCTGGATCGCACAATCCAAAATAACCCTCACCGGTTCGTATCTACCACGGCTGCTCATAATAGATGTTGTAACGGTCATAAAGACTACCCATGGCCCTGTCGGAACCAGAGGAAAAGAGCCCTATACCGATGCCACCAAACTTGAGGTTGAATCTTGACCTTCAGCTCTATCACTGCCACTGGCATTATTTTTCTTTATAGACCGTTGCAACCCATCGTCTGAAATGGCAGACTCACCTTCAATGTGTAACAACTTATGGTGGTGGCCATTACTGCGGGAGCATAATAATTTGGTCGAACACTCCTTCGAAAAATACCCACTTGCCAAACATAGCAAACATAACCTCCTATATTTTGCAATTATAAACCGTAGTGATGGCTTCATGCCTTCAAATTTCTTGCATTGGAAGATTTCATGGTTGTTTTTGCAAAGAACGTAACATCCAGGGGATACATTTGTAGCATTTGGCTACAAGTAGATAGTCAAGTTGAAGAAGAAGTAAATACAACTTACCCCATTTCACCGTCTCCGCGCCTTGAACTACGAGCCGCAGAGGAACACATCAACACGAGTGAGCTTAGTAACAGCACGATATAGACTGACCGCTGCCGGCAAGGTTCAAACCGCGCCCACCAGAGTGAGCCATTACCACACAGTCCAAAGAACTTAGACAGTAAAGAGAAGTGTTCTTGAAGAGTCCAGTGGGTTGGAGAGTGTTCTTTACGTTACTATTACCGCGTGCATCCCCTCCCTGTTTCCCATATGTTTTCCCCCACCTTTTTTCCTATTCTCCAATGTTCTCTGGGTTTCTGCATATATAGTGCCGGCGGGGCTGATTTTCGGCACTCTTTGGCTTTACTCGATTGAGAATAGGCTGCGATATCACAAAATGTAAGGTATAAATTCCATTTCGTATAAATAACTCTTTAAACTTTTATGTATGCATTTTTTCAATTTTTCAAAATTACCTTTTCGGCCATTAATAGTATTTCAGAAATGAGGATTTAGGAACAAATATAACTTATGTCAATATAATATTAAAGTCGATTATTCTGGTATATATCGATATGGTCTTAAATTTTTTCATTGGATATCGATTAATTGTATATTGTTTTCTTTTGGTATCGACTAATCGTAAAGATAACTTGTGATATTTATTGAAACAGACAAATTGTAATATGAGGACTAATGTTAATGATTTATTTTCTTGAACGTACATTGATTTTTGACTCTTACAAATATGTTGAAAAGGATTTACATAAATTCAAAATATTTAGTAATGTTAATTGAACTTGGTAACATAAAATTTATTAATTTTTTTTTGAGAATATATATATTGTAAGGTTAGAAATGTTAAGGAAAGTTAAAGATATCTGGTTATGAGTAATGAGGATAGATTTATAATGGACAATGTTTTTGTTTGACGAGAGTCGCATTATGCTATTAGTCAGTTCCATGTGTAATGGAGATAGTTAGGTATTATTGTCCTTTTCTATCGTATTAATTACAAATTTTACACTCTACTTTAAGTATTGTTGTGGTTCTATAATCTTATATCATGTAAAACTCTTTTTCATCAGCCTGCTCGGCTATCTCTCTCTCTCTCTCTTTCTCTCTCTCTCTCTCTCTATATATATATATATTGTTATTTACCTTTATAATCTCTATATATCGTTACTTATATGTNTATATAGTTATTTACCTTTATAATCTCTATATATTGTTACTTATATGTTTAATTATGATAGCTTGCAATAAATGCCAACAAATGACTTTAAGTTTCCTTAATGCAACTGTACCCTTAGGTGATGATGTCCGTATATAAATTTTTTTATGCTTACATTTAAGACTGTTTTGAGGGCGATCGTCGGCTAACTTTCCCGCAAATAGTGTGAGTTGCGTGTTCTGAGTTTCTTATGTCGATTCTCAGACATCTAAGCAAGAACTCCAGCCGCTTATTCTTGTTGCCTTTTTCTGCCCCCTTGTATGTTATTTTGGACATACAATTGCGCTGTTGCTCGCTAGGATGGTTCACATTATTTGTACCCACAACAAATGCTGACGAACTCTTTGGACACACAGGATTTCGTGGTCTGGCGACGTTCTTTGCTCAGAGAGCGACGTGTTTAACCGATTCCCCAATTGGGCTGCCTCGAGTAACTCTGCCTCGCTCACTAGAAAATCCTGAAAGTTAGCCAAAGATGGCAGGGTCCCTTCCTTTAATTTTCGCTGCCAACTTTCCCTAAGCTCTAGGATTAACTTTCCTCGTAGGATGAACAACATGGGGACTGCCCAATTTTCCACAACATGGCCTAGTGGAAGAAAGGCAGCCAGATATTATTTTAATAGGGTGACAAATGAGCGGATAGAGCCAGCTTCCTTATTTATCTGCGGTAACTCTAATATGGCTTGTGGATACGAGTCAGATAAACGCTGCGGATCGTGGTAGTTGTATTTTAATAGCTTCCAAGCCTGTGGATACACAGCTGCCGACAGTGTTATTGCCGAGGCAGTTGACAAAGCTTCTCCTGCCAAAGCTGATCTCAGATGCATATGTTTCTGAAGTCGGATAACTGATTGTTTGAATGAATAGGTGCTTCAAATAAATCAGAGAAGTGTTGCCATTCCTTCAATTCGCCACTAAATTGCTTTATAGCCATTTTAGGCAAGGTAATTCCTACAGGAGGAGAGTCACCTGAAGCTGACCCTGTCCCAGGCTGGTTTGATGAGGTGGCCTGACTTACTCCTGGTGGGAATGCTACTGCACAAATAGCTTGTACATTATAAAAACAAGCATTAATTTTTTTTTATTTCAACTTGATAATCTGTTTGTATTTTAGGTGTTGGCTTAGCGGCCAGTGCTATCAATTTGGTTATAATTTCACTAAACTCAGTTTGCATCTGTTCAATATGAGCAGTCATCGCCTGCAATAAACATTTATCCTTATTATTACTAGGGTTGGATGCCACTCGTTGAGCCACCTCATTGGCTCTGATAATTTTAGCCATTAAAGCTTCACATTGGAAGGTATAATCCTCAAAGATGCCCATATTTGATTTAACTTCCTCAGATTATTTGGATAAACTGACAAGCATACGCTAACAAGTAGGCGATAATAAAAGAGGAACCTACGGCAGTTCTAATTTGCCAACAACACTTAAACATCAAAGTAGTTAATGGTCCACTAACAGTAAGTAGCTTCCAACATTACAACAATTGAAGAGTGTAAGCTTGTAAGACTAAATTCCCGTTACAAAGATGTTTCCCACACACATTTGCAGTTACAAAATCAATAATTTTAATCAACGCACCATTCACACCTAAAATGCAACTAGTAAAAACCAAACATTATTACTAAATGAATACCTAGTGAACGGGACAAAGTTAATACACAATTAACATAAGATAAATTATCCCCAAACAAAAATATGTTTAACGAATCTAATCTAACGAGGTATCTAAGTAAAATAATGTTAATTACTTTGTTCTCATAACCTATTAGTAGCTAGTAACTACCATTAATTACATTCAAAACAAAAAGGGTAACCTAAAATTCAACAACAACCAGATGAACTCACAATGTTTAAAAAAATTAAATTTTATTACTTTAACTTTTGAGAGCTGAGATAAGCGAGGAACAAACTAAATAAATACTCAACTTGATGCGAGTGGTGCTAGGATCTAGACAACTCTGAACGACCTAGAAACTTTTGAGTATTATGAATTCACACTAATCATTGGCCTATCTGAATTTACAAACAACTCAAATCTCTCATTGTGGACTATTAACTAAACGAATAACATAGTTAACAGGCTAAAGAGAAAATTGAAACAATTCACCACCACATTTATACCACAATGTCTACGATAACATAAGTGCAAACTTCTACTCACGTTACGAGACGTACTAAATCGGTAACGGTGGAACAAAAATGTTGAAACCACGGACTTAACTGAACTTTCAGGATCGTTACCGTGATTGCAACGATAACAAAACTTTGTGGACTGTATT
>CABFWB010008270.1:0-18996 GCA_902151455.1 Timema bartmani
ATAGATCATTGTTGTACTAACATTTCTCCTAAGGGGTTTAAGGAAAAATAACAAACTTTTTGAGAGACTTACTTATTATATTTAATTACTCTATGGCATTGGAGAATTATTGCGTTAAAACTGAAGTAGTATCTTCTTACAACCAAAGCTCACAAAATTGTATTAATATATTTGCGAATATCCCAGAAATTGTTGGTTTTGTAAAAATATATTTCATGTAGAAGTTTATTATTTATAATAGTACTACAATTTTGCAATGATAAGTTATTTAATATCTCAAATAGTTGCGTAGATACGGAGATCTTCGCTTCTGTAAAGTACCCTAAAAATCATTTTCATGGGAAAATGAAAATAACCCGGTTTATTTACAATCTTAATCAACGCCTAAATACGAATTTTAATCAAAATCGTTAGAGCCCATTTTGAGAAAATCGATTTTTTCTCTTTTCGCCCTTTACTAAACTACTCTTAATTTTTAGTGTAAACAGACACACAGACAGACGGCACTGCAAAGACCACTTTTTAGGGTTCAGGGTGTAATGAGACGTCGACATCCATAAACATTTCAGGTTAGATTTTACTTTCTCGCTATCTTACATGTAGTGAAAGTATTGTGATCGTCCAAAAAATCAAACTCAAGATTTTTATGAATATTACATAATTAATTATTGAAAAGTGTTTTTTGAATTTCCGTCCGTCTGTCTGTCTCTCTGTATCTCCAACTAGAGCCTAAACTATTTTACCGATCGAGCTAAAACCTGGTATCTAGGGTTTTCATAGGGTTTCCCCGAAGAATTTTTGGAATTGGATATCTAACCATAAAATTAAGGGTAGTTTACAGAAGGGCAAAACGAGAAATCGTAAATTTTCCCAAAATAGGCCCTAGAGATTTTGATTAAATTTCATTTCTAAGCTTTTATAAACATTACAAACAAAATGGATACCCTCAATATTTCGGCAAAATGACTTTAAGGGCTCCGGTCTGATGCGTAAATTCTCATTTTCTTATCATATCTCCGAAACTATTTGAGATATGAAATTACTTATCTTTGCAACTATGTAGATCTATTTATAATACAAATATTTTATAAGAATCATATTGTTATAAAACAAATATTTTTAAATCTATACGCATATATATATATATATATATATATATATATATATATATATANTATATATATATATATATATATATATATATATATCTATACGCATATATATATATACTTATATATATTTATATATTTTAACTGTTCGAACCGTAAAAATAATCTAACCCGAAATGTTGTTGGATGTCGACGTCTCATGACTCCCCTAACCCTAAAAAGTGTTTTTTGCAATGCCATCTGTCTGTGTTTCTTTTTTTTATCCCAAAATAAGGAGAAGTTTAATAAAAAGCGAAAATAGAAAACATCGAGTTTCTCAAAATGGGCCCTAACTATTTTGATTAAAATTCGTATATAGGCGTTGATTAAGATTATAAATAATCTGGCTATTTTCATTTTCCCATGAAAATCAATTTTATGGTACTTTACAGAAGCTGAAATTTCCATATCTCCGCAGCTATTTGAGATACTAAATAACTTATCATTGAAAAATTGTAGTACTATTAAAAATAAAAAAACTTTTATATGAAATATATTTTTATAAAACTAACAGTTTCTGAGATACTGGCAAATATATTAATACAATTTTGTGATCTTTAGTTGTAAAGAGATACTACTTAATAATTCTGTAATGCCATAGAGTAATTGAATATATGTAAGTCTTTCAAAAAGTTTGTTATTTTTCCTTTAACCTCTTAGGAGAAATGTTTTTACAACACTGATCTATCTCCTTCATTTTAGACTCAATAGTCAATATTTACATTTTTAATGATCAAAATTTATAATGTAGGAATTGAATAGCAATGCGATGAGCTGAAGATGTGCAACACCTAATAAAATGTTAAACTATAAACGGAAGTTGAAATTTTAATACGAAGTGTTGACCCTTGTGGACCCAAAATCAATCTTTTTTATTGGTACAAAAATACAAATGAGGACATTAATTCTTTAAAAATTAAAATTATAAAATTTAGAACCGGGACTCAAAAAATGTTTTACGTAAGTATAGTGCAATTTATGCTTGGGTTTGCTAGTGTATAGTATTTCGTGTCACATATACTATGAGTTTTGAGTAAATATCTCCATTTTTAAAAATAGAGCTAGAAAGTCCGTGCGGAGTTTCGTACCATTTATTTTTACGATCGAAATACTTTATCTTTGTGTTAGAAAAGTGTATGTATATAAATATATATATGTATCAAGCGTACAGCTTGAAAGTTATTGGTTTTATAAAAATATGATTCGAATAAAATATTTGTATTATAAATAGATCTCCATATTTGTATGATAAGTAATTTCATATCTCAAATAGTTTCGGAGATATGACAAAAAATGAGAATTTACTCATCAAACCGGAGCCCTTAAAGTCATTTTGCCGAAATATTGAAAGTAATCATTTTGTTTGGAATTTTTATAAATCTTTTGAAATGAAATTTAATCAAAATCACTAGAGCTGAGTTTGAGAAAATCGATGTTTTTCTCCTTTTGCCCTTCAGTAAACTACGCTTAATTTTATGGTTAGACATACAATTCTAAAAACTCCTTGGGGGAACCCTATGAAAACCCTAGATACCAAATTTTAGCCCAATCGGCTCTAGTTGGAAGTACAGACAGACGGAAATTCAAAAACCACTTTTTCGGATTCGGTGGGTCATGAAACGTCAAGATACATCAAAATCTTGAGTTCTATTTTTTTGACGATCACAATACTTTTTTCTATTCACCCTTTAGTACACCCTTAACAAAATTTTTTACGATCACAATACTTTCTATACCTGTAAGATAGCGAGAAAATAAAAATTTGAACGCTTTTTAAAAATATATTTTCAAATGGATTTTATAAAATACTCAATATTTGATTAAATATCAACACATAGGTTTCACATTAGTCCAAAGGTTCCGGATTCGATTCCCATATCAAGGTATCATTTTTCAACTAATTTAAATTAATACTCCATTTTTGCAAGATCAGCTTTATCTTTGTGCTATCTTAAAGCCCGAACTTTTGTGTTTGAAAATATTAGTGATGCTGGATGCCCTTTAGCCGTTTAATCGCATGAACAAATTTATATTATTGATATTAGGGAGTACTATTTTGTATATTAAGTTTGGTTAAATTCAAATTATTTATATTTACGAACTTCAGGAAATCTAAGTTTCAGCTAGTATAAAATCTGGGATTAATGTCCACATATCGAATTTAATTGAAATTTGCTATGTGGACATTAATATATTGCTAGTTAGTTTATCCTCATGGCTGAAAGAAAGCTCTGGTGCACTTTTATCACTTATCCTTCTCATCCATACGCTTAGTATAATTAATTTAAAACACAGTTGTTGAACGCAGCAATACCAAGACTCAATTTCGACCCAATTGGTTTAGTAACTAACCTCTTATTGATGGCTGGTCAGCATCTGAAGCTCAACTAAATACGGGTATTTTGTAAATAGGGTTGCAATTAAATACATTGTATTATTCACTTAAAATTGTAATGCTTGTATTTGCTTTTAAAATAAAAATAAAAAGTTTATTCCTGTATAAAGAATAGTTTAATCATTTCCAATTATTTTAGTCCAATAATAGATTTTATTAGATATATTTTTCTACTGCGTCTTACTACTAGTCCAGGCTGTATGTATATTAATTCTACTTGAGAAGTAGCGTTAAAAAAGGAAGAATAAGAACTCCACTTGCCCACCTATGTGGGTTTAGCTCGATTGACTTCTATAATAATTTGTTTTATTGATCTCTGTTTCAATTTTTAAATACTTTTATGAAAAAATCTAGGAAATTTGGTCCACGATGACTAATAATGCACCCTCTCGACCTTTTTTCTTCCTTGTCTCATCTCCTGGTTGAAGTGCCTTCAACACTGAAAATAGCAGTCTAGCTGTCTCAGAACCGTTCTTTGACAATCAGCCAACGAGAATCTTCGCCTCTCTTTCGCTTCCTCTCACATTCGTTTCTCTTTTACCGTACACTTTGCGCTGCGCCTTCTCTTTTCTTATAAACCCCTTACATAAAAAAACAACGATGAGAAAATAAACCATCTAAGAGTCTGTGTGAAAGACTGTGTAGAGATGTAAACCAACCAACTAAAGAAACCGAGCGAAGTGAACACATGCTAACTTGGCGACTCTCACGCGCGCGTCAAACACGCGTGTGCGTTCAGCGTTCTTCCGTTTGCTTAGTCCTCCATCTCTTTTGAAGTGACCAGAACCCGCTCCATGCAGACAACAACTGAAGTAACCTTATCTTACGCTTCAACTTTGGATGATGGCTTAACTTCCGCACAAGACAATATTTCTTGACAAACTGCTTGGCTAGTAGCTGCTCCCTGGTTGAATGGGAATCACGCATTGGTGGGAGTGACTTGCATTTGGACGCAACAAGTGTGGATTCGTTACAGTTTTTGATAAGTGACAGAGTGGAGTAGATATATATTGAAGTACAACCATTGAAATGTGGTTTTATTTAGTACTACTTCTTTTCTCCGGCTTCTATAACGGTGAGTCATAATTTCATTATTTTCCACTTGGTCCGAACTATTGAAATATTGCTTACGTGGTATATGAACAAATACTATTCTATTTAATTTTCGTTTGGTGAAGAAAGTCTTTCATGTTAAACAAAGCTTTTTAATGGTAATAATATTTAAAATGACATTGACAATAATGGCACATTATCGATTTAACTAGTTTATTTACATAATTTAAATTGTTTTATAATTAGCACAAAATAAATAAGATTATTTTTCTATAATTTATTGTTAAAATATTTCCGGGGATAGGGCCCATTTAAATCAAAGTTCCTCTACACTCTTGAGTTGTGACTGCTTTTATTAATATTTTGTAATTTTTTTAAAAAGTTAATATATTATAAAATGGCCTCACTATCTGTATCAATAAAATACACTATACGACTCAGATAAGATTTAGTTATTATCATAGTGCAATAAAAACAATGCTACTCTTTTATTTAAATTAGTAATTAATTTAGCCATGACGCACTCTACTGATATGATGTAATTAAAAATTAGCCACCTGATAAATATTCCATGAGACTGACTCATAAAATAATTAATGAAGGCTTTAGTATGGCTCCAGATAATATTTTACAGAGGTATTGTACAACAAACATAGCAAATAAAGTCTTATTTTTATAAGAACTTCCAAAAAATACACCTATGGTGCAGCAGAAATGAACAAAAGCTGAGTAAGTCCCTTCAAGCACCACGAGATATGAAAACTGATGTCATAAAAGAGGTGACATAGCTTCTTCCCGTGGCTTTTTTTTTTAATCTCAAACACACTCATTCTAATTTGCTAACCTTGGTGTGACACCAGACGTCAAAGCAAAGCCCAATCCTTTTACCTTGACGATAACCACTTCACACAGATACAAAAATGACGGACATTTTGCAGGACGTATTTGTTGAAACTATTAACACATTTAAAAGGCTTGATGTAGGTCGTACAGCCTCATTTCTTAAAATATAATGTAAATAAAGCCCAGGTACGAAAGCTCAGGAAGATTTTTTAAAGTGGTATGCAAACATTATTCTTAAATACACACATTTATTTACTCTTTTTATTCTCTGGGCTAAGTCCTTTTTTATCCAGTAACACCTGCTGTGGCTGAGAACATTAAAATAGTACGATAAAATGCATTATAATAAGTCAAACATTCTTATGTCTTTAAAATGCAAGGGAAATTGATAAGAATAAATAAAATGCTTTTAAATATAGCAGCTGAGGAACTAAATGTATTTTTTTATAAATTATGGTATGATGTTTTCTTGAATAATGTGTGACTTAATTTCTGGAAATGTAACATTTCATTTAAAATATACAATTTATTTATTTCCAGATTAGTCGAGTTAAATTTAAAAAAAGTCACCAGGCGTACTTCTTTATATTCACATATTATTTTGGAATAACTTAGGGAGGAAATTTCGAGTTGTTAAATCAAATTTACTATAAAGAGGAAATTATTTAGGTCTGCTTGTTTTCCCAATTATGTAGGCCTGTAGCTATTATCCGATTTCATTGTCTAAAGATGAACTTTTTTTTTTGTTGGCGGTTGGATGGACGGGGAGTGCGGGGGGAGTCTGCTTCTTACAAATCATACAGGCCCTCTGCAAGGTTCAGATAAAAAGAATATTTAAAATAAAACCAGATAAAAGTAGAAAAATGTTTTTAAATAACTGATTTTGCTCGCAATGTATATTAGTGCTTATTTTTTATTTTAACTGCAATATTGGTCAAACGGAATAAATGGTATGTGCGTCTAGTTTTGCTCGCTGATGATGGTAGATTGGGGTTCAAATTCCATCAGGCTGTAATGAGGGTAGTTTTTCCTAAAGGTTTTTCACTCTCTCTTCACGTAAATGTAGTTATATCTTCCATAAATCATACCTTCCTCATCCAGTGTGAAACGCGCTCAGTATTTTCAACGACAACTCTGGAACACCAACATAAGGCTAATAATATAGAGAAAAATAACTAATCCAGAATACAAGGCAAGCCATCAAATCACGTGTAGCATCCATCTACCATTTTCCATTGAAGAAGCATTAAATATGTTTTATTCATCCCGATAAAAACTAAGAGTTTCTATTGGTTACCTAAATAAAAAAACACTTTGTTTGTCTGACTATAAAATAGCAAAGTTATCAGTAGATATGGACCAAATTTGATACAATCACATAGGAAGGGCGCCAAGGGTAAGATTTTGCCTTGGAAGGGGGTGTTCATTCTCCACCATTACAACTTCATGTGTGACCTGTCTATGAGTCAATGTACCATTGTAAACAAATATTATTGCTTCTTACTACTGAAATACATTTTAAAAATACACAGTTTTAATTAAAATATGATTAGCCTTAAAATATTGTGATCTGCATCTCTTTTTTTAAAAAATCCCAAATTATTAGTTTTTAAATATACCCCGCGACTAGGCCATTACGCAGTTTAATCATACTTGTGGGGTAGGAATAAGAAGATATAAATTAGAGTAATTGTACCTGAATCCATGCGGGGTGAGAGTGTAAACCAATTCGGAAGAAATACCTTCACCCTACCCAGCCGGGATTCATTCGAACCCTGACTTCGCCATTACCTGAACACCAGACTAGACGATCTAAACGTTAAGCCCTCGTCTACAACAATGTGGGTCTTGAGCTATATTAGTGGCTGTAACCTGTTGTTCGGATTTTAAATCGATCCACTTCCATTCTATCTGTTTTTCCTTTATGTTTGAGACGGTATTCGAACTAGATGAGTTTATATGTAAAGATATAAACACTTTAGTATTCTCGGGTCTCTCAAGACTTGTTCTTCTAGCACCTTAAATATTCACAGGGGAATAGCTTTGTCTACCCTGAGGCTCATGGATCAGTGTTCGATCCATATTTTTGCTAATGAAGCTGTTTAATATTTAAATATAATTTGATTTCTAGATGTTGTCACTAGATATTTAGTATAAGGAGTCCCGACCTCAGTAAAGATAGTTTGTAAGTCATGTACTAATTTAATGAGTGCTTTAGTAAGAAAAAATTCAATGAAGAAACTTTTTTAGTAAATTATAATGTTAGTACATTATCTGCAGCAACTTGTATTTGAACCTTTGGTCTATAATTTCTCGTATTACGAATATATATTTATAAAAAATACAGAAATAACAAAAGCTCTAGCTGACAGTTGACAAGCCTAAGAAAAGATAAATTGTACGATACGACGTCCAAACTTCCTCGATTCTTTATCTAGATCATACTTATGCCTGGTAAGATATGCGAAACAAAATAATATACATTCTTATAGAAATATAATGTGAAAAAAAGCGCATTTCATCCAAGAGCATGCATAAAATAATATCCACTATTACAGAAACATATTTATTTGTGTACATTTACAACTCCCCATTTCCCAGACCTCCATTTTAAAAAGTAGTGGTTTGATAGAAATATATTTCAAATAAAAGTTTTTTTATTTTTAATATTCCTACAACTTGTAAATGAGAAGTTATATTGTATTTCAAAGCGTAGTGAAGAAATGATCAAAATTGGAGATATCCGCTAAAGTAAAGTACCCTCTAAGTCATTTTTCCGAGAAAATGAGATGCGTTATTTTGTTTGTTATGTTAAACAATGACTAAATAGGAATTTTATTTAAAATTGTTAGAGTTGATTTTGGGAAAGTAACTTTTTTCAATTCACCCTTTAGTACACCCTTAACTTTGCTGTTAAATAATTAATTCTAAAAATCCCTCTGGGGAACCTTATGAAAAATCTAGATACTTATTATTAGCCCGATCAGTAAAATGGTTTCGGCTCTAGTCCTGGATACAGACAGACAAATAGACAGGCAGACGGCATCGCAAAAACCACTCTTCCGGGTTCCTAGCCGGGTCATGAAACGTCGACACACATCAAAATCTGGAACTAAATTTTTTTTACGATCATAATAATTAATCTTCCTCTCTCCAAGAGTTCGCGGGAAACAGGAATTATTAATTAAAAATCACCCGTTTAATATAAATATATATTATCTTCTTCTTGAGTCAACAGCCCGAAGGATGGTATGATGTGATTACTATCCATTCAGCGTTGGGCATGCACTCAGCCCTTAAGCTGGTTAGTGCTGCCTACAACATCTGGTAGAAATCCCATGTACTAGGGGAGTTCAGAGAGTGTGGTGGTACCCCGTTGCCTTCCACAGTGAATTTATATGAGCGAGCACGAAAGGGCCTACCAACTTTGCCACAAGTGTATTTTCATATACCTTCCAGGGTTCTTTTATATGCCACAATTGACATGGAACAGACAATTTTAATTCCCCTGGGAAGGATGTTGTGCTACGAATTTCTATCACTCAAGAAAAATCCGTCGACCCCAGTTGGGTTTGAGCACACGAACATCGGGTTATGAGGCGAGCACTTTACCCCAAGACTACCGAAGTTAAAATACATATTTATAGAACAGGTACTTTTAATGATAATTTAAAACTTCCAATTAAATATATATATGCAAGGGCTCCAGAAGATCTTTAGAGGTGAGGGGAAGGGGTAAATACAACAAATAGTGGTCTGGTGGTCCTTTCCGTGTAAAATTTTAAACTCTAGATGACACTTGAAGTTATTTGAAGGTAGGTTATTTTTTATGGGTATTAATTTTATGTCTTTCTTTGTCATCAAGTTTAATAATAACATGTTAGGAAGAAAGGATAGTAAAATACCAAATATTTTGATCAACAATGAACATTTTACTTTGGTTTTACTTTTTATCTGGTAGAACCATATTTATGAAAGGGATAGTTAAAAAAGGTTTTATATGTAAGGGTGGCTCGGTGCGTCTCCCACAATTTTTTTTTGGAAATTTAGATGCCCTTACTAAGCCATTTAGATTGGTCCTCATTTAAAAAAATAAATTAAGATTTAATTTTTTTTATAAATTATTTGAAGTGGGCCTTACCTGGAAGATTTTTAAAATTTGAATGCTTCCTTAAGTTATTTATGACCGAGACTATAACGTGCATTCGAATGACAACAGTTCTCAAAATACTTCCTATATTTATCCGAAGGAAAATAACTAATATACAGATAGAATGAGCATTTAACATTTTTAAAGAAAAACACTATTCTCGACAGTTTGCATACAGAGTGAAATTCAAAGCATCCACTTTCAATATTTCTTCTTATGGCATTTGGATTGATCCTGAATAACTCGACAACATATTGGTTGTTGGTCAAAATAAAGTGCTTGAAATACTGTCATATCATTTGCCTTCCAACACCTTTTTATAGTTTTGAAATAAATATAATAATTTTAACCAAACTTTATAAAGTTGCAGTATGTCTTTAAAATGTATTTTGATGCAAGGTTATCTTTCATCTCTATATCCTTTAACATCAGATGTAGTGAAATGAATCTAAATGGGAACAATTTACTATAGGGGGTGTGTAACAATATTATCCCAACTGGGGCAATGCCCCCTCCTAAAGCCTCCTAATCCCAATTCCACCACCACTCATACTATCTATCAAATATCATATGATCATAATATGACCTTGTGAATAAATATATTTATGTAGTATTAGTAACTTTGTAACTGTAAGGTACTAAGGTACCCGCTTCATTGTATGCATAGTCTAAGGAACTATTCTCGCAGTAGACTAGACTACTGATGATGGAGATATCGAGGCTCGAATCTTGGTTGGGTGTACTGAGGCTGGTTTTTCCAAAATAGTTTTCCTGTTTTTTTCTCTCCACGAAAAGTCGGGTACATTTTCTCTAAATATAACCTTACTGATTTCTAAAACCATTTGTAGTAACTAGTACATAAGTGTAGAACCCGAATGGTTAATAAGACGTGGTGCTAAAAAAAAATATACTTATGTCGTTAATAACCTTGCTACAATACATAAACGTAATAATTATACATTTCCTATATATTCTGACATTCTGTAACCCTAAAATATATTCTCAAGGGTAACGGATGGTTACCAAAATGTATTTTAAGCCCAGCTTATTTCTGATAAAACCATTTTTTTTAAACACATTCAAACAGGCTCGTTTCCCTTTACAATTTTGAAATTCCCAATTTTCCTCAAGTTTTCAGTACCAAAGAATAAATACTTTACCAGGATTTTATTATAAAATATTTAATAGTATCATAAATTTCCCTTTTTTATACTTGATTTTAGCCACAAAGATGATAAAAAATCACATTAATTTGAGATAAAATTAAATTTTTACCTTTGGTATTTCAGAGAGTATTGCAAAACGATTCTAAAGTTTTAGCGACTTTTTATCATTTCTTTGACTTCTAGACATTTTCCTGTCCCCCAAATTCCCTCGACTTTTTCAGGTTTTCTTGTTTTCTATTAACATAACCTACTATCAACCCTGTCGAGGCTGATATTTTAGAAGGAAAATTAATGAGCCTTTAAACTACATACACCATAGTCAAATAATTCTAATTTAATAATAATGTTTAAAATAAGTTTAATCAAATTCAGATATTTTATTAAAATCACAAGAGGGATTTTGCTACCATTTCCAGCCTTTTCATTTTATTAGCGTGGCCAAAAAATAATTGTTAGACTGTATTAAAAAAACTTTTTTCATGTCTAAATTAAACTTTCAATTCAAATGTAAAATTTTACTAAATTAAGCTAATCGGTTTCAATAACTAGGCCTATTGGGATTAGGCCTTTAGGATTTAATATTCTGGTATTTTTCAAATAAGGCCATTACATATAATGTTTTATTATATTTTCCTGAAAGATTTTTTTATATTAGTAAAATTAGGTCATTTCAGTATTCTATTAAAACTTAGGTCATATAAGCAAGATTTTTTTTCAAAGAAAGTAAAACACAATTCATTGGGAAGATTTTTCACTGTAGGCCCGGTATAAATTTAAAGAGTAAGTTTTTTTTAATAACTCATTATACCCATATGACAACGTTATCAACATAGGAAACACATTTTTAATAACTTTACGCCCTTATTGGGAAAAACAATTATATTAACTCATAACCAGTTTTAATTAAAATTAACAGCCATATAAATATTTAAAAACACACATTATGTTAACAATCTTGTCTATATAAATAATCTAAATGGACTACCTAGTATATAAAAACCTGTTTAGTAAAATTGAAACAAATCAATATCATTCGTATATTTAAGGCAAATCCATATATTAATAGTAAACATCCGAACATCCTTCTTCCATTAAAAATGACTGAATAGGAAAGAAAAAGTCACGTCAATTCTGAGAAAGTCAACCACTCAGCGTTGGCAATTTTTATAATAATTTATTGGAGTCACTTGTCATACACCAAAACACACAAGAATGGCCTGCATCCCCTTAGAGCTTAGAGATTGTCCCAGCATGTGATCTACTAAACGTTCTAGAGATAAAATAGAGCTCACTCACTCATCTGTCCTGGAGGATTACAAAGCTTCACACTGTAAACCTCCAGGCCAGATGAGTGAGCTCTATTTTATCTCTACAACGTTTAGTAGATCAAATGCTGGGACAATCTCTAAGCTCTAAGGGTATGCAGGCCATTTTTGTGTGTTTTGGTGTATGACAAGTGACTCCAATAAATTATTATTAAGAATTCAGCCAACTAACCTCTGTGAAAACACTACAAAAGAAAATCAGCAAAATAAAACACACGTACATTATTACTAACTCTAAAGAACATTGATTACATTACTTATCTATGCAACTCATTCATTAAAGCAATTTGGGTTGATTAACTATCTAAAGAAAAATATTTAATAACTATAAAACTAAGCGTTTATGGACTCAGGTTTATATGAACTTTTTTTTATCGTTTGGTTGATGCGAACACGCCTCAAAAATATTTGACACAAATTAAAATACATCCTGTATATATATAAGAAAACATCTTTACATTTAGTACATTTATAATAAATTCAAATTAGCTGTTAAATCTCTCACTTATGTAAAGAGGTGTGTGTGCATGTTTATTTGTTTAGATTTTCGCGATAAACTCAAAAACCATTTAAGTGTGTTGGAGTATCAGATCTGTTTAGAGAAATCGAATATTTGGCTCTAAATAAATGATTCGGACCCATTGTGTTTTAATTTCAAAAGTATTTTGTTTCCATTATTTTTTTAATTTTCTTTAATAAATGTATTAATTGAAGGAATTAGATTCTTAGTTATTTAAAAGTCTTATTTTTTGTAAATATCAGATTTTTTTTTCTACTTGAAATAGTAACTTGCTATAAATCAGTGGCTCCCAACCTGGGGCGCGCGGCGTGAGGCACTTCCAAGGGGGGCGTGGAACAATTAGTAAATAAGATTAAAAATCATCCAAACATTGAAATCTTTTATTTCAATCCCTTTTCCAAAGTAAGTGTAATTATTTTTTCTTGCTCTGTTGGCAACACTGTCTACCAGTTTTAATTAATCAATTAGGTGACCAGCCAAAAGTAAGACGCTCGTCCGCCTGCACGTGTTTATTTTCACGACCGTAAGCCACAGATTCGACCATCAATGTCTCCTCTCTCTGTCTCCTATAATTCATTCACGATAGGTCTTTACCTGGATGACAGTTCAAAAATCATATGTTTAGGTTTTAGGTTACCAACACTTGTAAAAGAACACTGTTTTGTTATGAATGTTAAGTTTGTTAATTACATGTTATATTTTACATTTAAAATAACTTAAACTTAAGTTTTCTCACATTATTTCATTACTTTTAACAATTTCTTTTTACCCAATTCGAAACAATATTTTAAACATATATTAAAAGTACCTATTCTTTGTTTTGGAATGTTATCTATGATGTGTAGTATAGTGCATGCATTAATACCTTTTAATAAAGGCATCGTATTTACTTGGTAAAGATAAAATATTTGTAATTTATTTTATATATGATTAACTATTTTATTATTAGTTTATTGTTTTTAGAAATATTTAACTGAATAAAATATAATCGTCTGCTGCGAGGATACACCATTTTAAACAACTTGTCCGCGTCATCATCAACCACATGGCTAATATTCGTTGGTCGCCATTTTAAAGCCATATTTGTTAGACCTTTTGTGAAAGTGCTCGGAATAATAATTATTTTAACTTGAATAGAAGGATAAATAAGCTTTGTGGACGACCTCAAATAAATATTAAGACTTTGTTTAATTTAAATATATTTCATAGAATTTATTACTGTGCGCGTTTATTATATTTTTAACTTTAAATTAAGTCTCTAGTTTGTTAGGTCCACGCCTTACTCTAACTTATAATAATTTATAACTAAGTTAAATTACCTTTTATTTTAATTATTGGGCTTCTGTATTAACGTAAAAAAACTTAATCCTAGATCATATTACTAATTATTTTAAGAATAACTTTGTGTATACAGATATTTTCTCTTTAGTTCGAATACATATTAGGCCTAATTTGGTTAATTTTAATCTAACTTTAATCTAACTTTAAACTTTTATCAAACTTAAATATAAGTTTAATCTAACTTTAATCTCACGAAATTTTATAAGGGGTTCTTTTTATTTGTGGATAGATTTGTGTGTGTTTTTTTGATAATGAGTTTCCAGGAGAAAAAAAGAAGAGAAGTTACAGATCACCAAGTCATTCAAAAATTTCAATTTCAAAATTCTTTGAGGCATAATATTGGCCTAAATTACTGTGGTAAACTATCACATTACTCTACATAACCATATGTTTTCATAACAGCTGTCCCAAGTGACAGTGGCAGATATCAGCTGTTGGCGTAGTGATATTTTAGGGACTATTTTTTAGTTACATTTTGAGCTGTCATCCAAGTAAACTTAGGTCGTGAATGGCGTTTACTAAGCTACCATAGCAGCCACGTGCAATACCACTGAGTTTTCAACTGTGACTATTCATAAAAACTAAACAGCGTGGTCGACTTGAAGTGGAAAGCGATTTGCAATGTGCTGTGTCAAATATTTAAACCAATATTCAAAACCTAATAAAAACAAAAACCGTACCAACCATCCCACTATTTTTTTTCCTACCAATATGCTACCAGTGCTACATTGCATTTTCTATAAAATAAAGAAGTGAAAAGAACAAAGAAATGTTTAGAATTTATTTTTATAACCATCCCAAAAAATAGTGGGGGTAGGGGAGCTTGGAAATTTTATGATCTACCAAGGGGGGCGTTAGCAGAAAAAGGTTGGGAACCACTGCTATAAATGATCTTGTAACGATTTTAAAATGATTGCCTGATCACTTAATAAAATATAAAATATTTACTATCGCATATAAAAATAATATTTTAAAACACCTAATTGTAAGTATTTATGTTATTTCATCATGCGATTTAAATATTTTAAATGCATTTTAAACACATGGTGGATTAGTCTGGAACCAATTTTGTGCATAGTTTTTGCCTTTACGAGATCATTTCTTCATGTTTTCCACTTTTACACATTCCTTTACTCATAACTCTTTTGCGCGTGATAACTTGAATATACTTTTCATCCTTTTGCACATTCAGACGGATATTTTCACAAATTTTTATACATTGTTCCCATGTTTCTCATTTTTCTTCAGCCATCAAATAACCCTACTTACCCCTAGCCTACTGCTCCTCACACCCTCCCCAGCCCAACCTCACCCCCCTAGTCAAATAATCCTTCCCCTTCAATCTCTTTCCTCTTCCAGTTTTAAATTGTGAATGAGGGCTTGTCATAATGTGAGTAAAAGTTGACAGACCCTGGTTGCTCAAACAGTTGTATAAATTTCCATCGTGCCACAGGTCTATCTTATAAATTTATTGCATCATTTATTGATTCCTATAATCCCCTTCTAATGTATACACCATGCTAAAACATAGCAATTTAGATGCACAATTAACATGGAAATGTTAAAATAAATTACTTATAATTCCTAGCCATTGAAAATGTGGTTTTAAACTTAAAAAATGATTGGATAGAAAAACACCCACCCAAGTCCAATTTTCATAGGTAAAATCTTTTAGAAAATAAAAAAGATATTTTTCTGTGGTTAACTTTGATTACATTTTACTATATTATTAGTACTATTTTATAAGTATTTATAATATCTTTCAAATGTGACAGCTGTGTATCATATGACTTGACGTTTGAATACGTAAAAGTAAATCTAGTAGTTTTTCAAGATCTCTTTCTATGAAAACTAGATTATTTAAATTTAATAAGTACATTTTCTGTTATATTATTTTGATGTACAACCTTTTTTCTTACAGACAAATGGTTAAAATAATTGATCAATATAACACTTAAGTTCATACTTTATGGAAAAAAATTCTAAAATAGTAAGTTCAACCAATCCCTGTATCATGAGATACAAAGCTTTACTATACACAGTGGAGGTGGATCGGAGAGGTCAGAGGACATTGCCGCATCTGGAAAGAGTTTAAACATTGATTTTGTACACACACACATTAATTGGACCCCTTTATTAAATTTGCCCACCTCTAGATTTATTTCAATTCCTTATGATATTTTCGAATATGAAGCTTAAAGCTGGCTTTGTATAGAAATAAATTTGAAAAACAAACAAGAAATAAATAAAGTTTGATCAAAATTTGTATTTTATCACAAATAAATAATATGTGCGTGTGTGTTGGGAGGAGAGGGGTAAGACAGAACATTACCGTTTTGCAAGGTCCACTATTTTGACAAAAATCCAATCATTTGTCAACTGACAAAAACTAAATTCAAAATGTGGTCGAAGGAAATTTTGGATGGTGTTACTTGCGCAGCTCTGATAACTTTTCTTTTAACGCTAACTGTAGACATTGTGTAGTCAGTCTTTAAGATTCTCAAACGAAGGTTATTTGTGTATTTTATGCATTTATTTAAGAAAGATTTCCTCCTTAGTGTTTTACACACACTCTACTAACAGTTCTTCCCTTAAAAGAATGTACTAAGTTGCGGATAGTAGAAAAGCAGTAAGAACTCACAAATGTAAGAAATACATTTTTATTTTGGTCACCACGTTTCACTACCCATTCGAGATATACACCTCTGTACTAATTACGCTTAAGTTTCAGGGAGGAGTGAGGTAGAATTCAGAGGACGTGTACCCAAATTTACATGGCGATAGAGTAAAAAGAACTTAGGGGAGCATATTAACTGAAAACCACACTTTTAGGTGAAATAGATAGTTTAAATTTACCAGGAATGTAGTGGAAATTTTCCAATTACATAAATATTACTTAAATATTTAAAAATTTTATTTGAGGCTTGGTAAAATGAGGGGATTTTAGAATTTACAAAACTTAAACAATAAACTACTTCTCATTGAGGTAGAACATTTAAAGTTATCTGGAAGGTTTAAGAGTCAGCCTAAACACCCTGAAAAATCGTATAAAAATGGGGGAAGGAAATGTGTCCCCCATTCCAAAAAAATAAATAATCCAAAACAAATAGAATAAAACACTTCCCGTATAGTAGAAAATATAAATATTTTCATACAAATAGAGAGGCAAGCAGATAGAGGGATCCACTTAAACACTCATTAAAATATAAAATGAGATTTTTCAAAATATGTGTCCAAGAAATTGAAGAGGTTGGAGGGTGGGGCTATAAAAAGGGTACAAAATGCAATCCCCTCATTTTTTAAGTATGCCGTATAGGTACACTCTAACCATATGTGTCTTGAAGCATGCCACCACCACACTCATGTTAGGGTTTAGGAAAATGACAGCATCATTGACGTTTATGACACTGTCCACGGTAATGCATGGATCCGAAAGATACCTGTGGATTCCCTAACAGACGTAATTGACAACAACTATGTGTCGTAAATAGGATATTTTCCCAAGTGTACGTAGACCAGGGTTTTTGCAAAAAGACTATAAATTGAATTTTACCCCTTCCCTTACATCATAGATTTGAATATAAGCCAACTTATCCTCTTGGGAGGTACACCATTGTCGTCATCAGCTGGATTCTTGTTTAATTTTTTTTTTATTTTAAAGTTTCAAAATCCCAAATAAACAAACTGCCAGAACGTTTCTATCCATCGTAGATAAAGACATTGTGCTTCCACACTTCGTGTACGGTCCAAATGGTGGAGCCTTTGTCACCGAGTTTCAGATTTCGTCAGTAACTAAGACGGCTATCAGAAAACGATCTTTCTTGTTGTAGTTCCGACACTCACCACAGTCTTCTATACTCTGCATTAATGACACTGAATAAACATGAATTCGGCATGCATTCGTGTCGGCAATAATAAATGAATAAATCTCTTGGAGGCATCACGGTAGCTTTGGCTATACTTTATACTTGATCTATGGACAGACAATTTGGTTCTAAGTAAGTCTTGGTGTGGCCGATGGGGTCTTTTTTAAACTTGCACACAAAACTATACAATGCTCACAACTTCAGGTACTTGATTATCTCTCCACGTGAAAGGTCTTCTTCGTGGAAAAACTTGATACAGTATATACACCCACCAAAGAATACGTTAAAGGGGATTAAGGGCTCCTTTGGCGTAGTCCTCCTTTGGTGGCAAACCCCACTTTTTCTTTCTTATTGAAAAAATGGGCAAAAATCTCTTGTTCAAGGATTTGGCCAAGCTCAATATCTTGGGCATTTTGGACAACGCCATCGGTATAAAGTTAAGGAAAATGTTTTAAAAAACTAATAATTCAAGACTATGTAGAAAATTTTCAATCTTTTTTTGTTATTTAAATTTAATTTGAAGCAATTAATAGCTAAAATATTAAAGCTATAGGGTTATTAAATGTGTCAACAATTTCTTCCTCATCCTGTTTCATGTAATAAAACTTACACTACAATAACTCAAAATCACGAGTAAACGTTCATTTTAAAAATAAGTTTTCTCAAATTATTATCACACTCTATTATTGAAACCATTTTCTAACTTTCAAACAGACATTAGTATTCTACCCTTAATTTAAAAAAACTCTCAAATAGCCAATCTAAGTCAAATCTTAGAGACCATTTTCATAAGTAGAGTTCCTATTAATATATATCACCCAGATAGTTGTCAATTTTGAAAAAATAAATAGTAATATGTAAAATATTGTATAGTACAATAAAACTTACATCGAAATAAAGAAACACCACAACGAGTAAATTGTCATTTTTAAAAGAAAGTTTTCCCAAACTTATATAAATCACTATTGTTGAAAGCATTTTTAAACTTTCAAACAGTCATTAGCCTGCTAACTTCAATCTAAAAAATTCCCAAATATCCAATTTAAACTAAATCGTAAAGACCATTTTCATAAGTAAGCTGCCCCTTAAATTATATTACATAGATACAATTAAAAATAAATGGTACGGCGCACCGCACAGACTTTCTCTCTCTTTCTATTAACTCGTAAGATTTCTGAACGGAATAATG
>CABFWB010008271.1:0-18989 GCA_902151455.1 Timema bartmani
TAAATCTGTGCCGGGACCGAGGATTGAACCCCGGACCCACAGCACAGAAGTCCGACACCTTACCCCTAGACCACCAGGTCCACCATTTAGCTTATAATTCTAAACACAAATTAATGGTCATAGTTAATCGTATCTCAAAAATTAAATCACTATCCACTAGCTTTATTTTTATTTTTTGATTCCTATTTCTGGAAATTTTTCTGTGGAGCATTGGGTCTGGAACGGTATCAAATCAGCATCGTGAGGACAAATGAGGAACTACTTGAATAAATAGGTAGGGCTCGGGTTAAAAAACTGAGATTAATGGGCGTAAAGCTCGTTGTGTTGACCACATGACACCCTCTATCCTCAAATGTTGGCACTATCATCACTAATGGCGGCGGTCGATCGGTTGATATGGCTCGATTGCGGGCTCACGCCATGGAGTTGTTTTTTTATTCCGTAGAAATACATTTTTTCCTCTTTTATTAAAAATTTGAAACTTTAATATAATCTCTGTAAGTTTCATAAATATTTATTAAATTAGGTTTGAAATATAAATTAGAAAAAAAAAATAGAGCCATAATTTGGAAAATCTATGTCATTCAACATTTTTGAAAATTTCCATGCCTTAAGATAAAAGTCCGCTAAAGTTGGATTATAAAATAGTAAAAAATAGGATGGTTCGTTTACCTTTATTACTACACACTTTCGCTATTTTCATCCGCTCCGGCCATTTCCCCCAGTTATATTCCGTTTCCCATTTTATTAACAAAGAAAGAAAAGTATCATTTATTTGATGCTATCGGGACTCATTTTAAAATTTATATTTTAAGTTCTTCAAAGGCAATAAAAGTGAAACTTAAATAATGGACGTATACTATAAAATTTGTGTTTACACATTTTGTTTTTTCAGTAAATTTACAGATACATTTTTTACCTCAATCCCATTTAACGACATAGCATAATATCGTGATCAAATTTATTTATATTAAAATTTACTAATTTGATCGCAAATTTGTGAAACGTCCAAGATTAACACACTACACACATTACATTTAATATGCATACTAATTAATTTGATTTACTTATTTCTAGTAATGTACCAAATAATAATACAATATTTAAAATGTAAATAATTTTTTCAGTTTTATTTTTTAAGGTAGTCAATTAGTAAATTCTACATAATTTTCTATGTTGACTATCCAATATTTATCTTCCCGTTCTACATTATTTTCTGATGATATCCATACTACAAAAAAATTACCCAATTGTGACGGAACACACAAACACAAAATCAAACCTAATTAAAGAAAAAAAAAGTTAAGGCAATAATTTGAGAAAATATGATTATTTGAAGAAACGTAAGAAACAACTTATAAACAATGGAGTGAAGTTGGAAATTAAAGAAAGAAAAAATCCAAAAACCCTCTCACACTTAATGAACTAATACGTCACGCCCACCACTTTGAGACCCTAGGCCTATTCTACACTAGCAGTCAAAACGCTAGCAGCCGTGCCTTTGAATGAAACCCTTGTTATCAAGTTAGAAAATAAGTATTCGTCTAGACCAGCGTTTTAACCGCTACCTCTGGTCAATAAAATTGATATTTATAACATTATTCAATTATTTAATATATGACTGACTACCTGTAAATATAATAAATGCACATTGATTCTTTCTTTATTAGCCTTCCTTACAATAAAATGTTATTAAAATATAGCTAGTAGTATATTAGTAAGATCTCCACCTACTCAAGGAGATTAGATATTTTGATTGTTAACTTATAAATTTCGTTGCAACATTGATTTTAAAATTGTAAATGGTAAAAATATTGTATTGTAAACTTAAACTGTAATTAACTTCAAACATCTAAATGTGTTTCAATGAATTTAATGTGTTTTGTCACGTATAAACGTTGTATAATCTTGAACTATTAGCATTGATAATCTTTTAATTCAAATGTAATGTGTAATTATGTTATTACTTTCAATCAGTTTATTATGTGCCAACTGCTGTTATATCTAAATGTGTGCTTTTAAAAATATTAATTGTTATGTATAAATTTTGTATAATCTTAAACCATTTGTATTGGATAAGCTATCAAGTCAATTATATACAGAATAGAATATTATTGTAAAATCCCAATTACCCCCACAACCAAGTATACTGTACCATCCCAATTTGAGTCAAGGCTCATGGGATTAATTACAGAATAAAATAAATAAATAAATAAATGGCTCATAGAAAAGCCACTTAAATACGCATAATAGTTCAATAATTTGCTCATAGAAGCGCTATCTCATAAATTCATTTTGTAATGGTTTATTTTGTTGCTCATAGAGCGCTAGTTGATGAGGATGGCTAGCAATGCGCTTTAGTTAAATAAAGGCAATGTAGGTAGCGCTACTAGTACAGAATCATCACGTGGCTATCTCGCTCGGCCCTGAAGCAGCGCAGCTACAAATATTTGGCGGTCTTTGTATTAGGATAACATATGTTACCAGGAGGTAGCCGCTCACCAAAACGCGGGCTCTTTAGCACACTGTAATGTGACGTAAATAAATTAGCTGTTATTTGAAGTTTGATGAATAATAAAAGCTTAAATGGGTTATCATAATTTTTTAAATATAGTTAGTGAAACAGTTTATTTCGAAATTAAATTAGATTTAAAATCAGTTGTCACTTTTGTTTTACCAATCTAATCATTAAGTAAGTTTTACAAAATTAATTATGAACAAGGTTTATTTTAAAAATAACTCGAATATTGCCGTTAAATTCAGTATCAAAGCTAGGTACGAAAAAAGCTCACTAGAAAAAAAGTCAATGCAAAAAGATCTCCGGGTTGGACTCCAGTGTGTAATTTATTTAATCCTTTTTTTAACGTGTTTTTAAAAAATCTCCGGCTCAGTAGGTTAAACGTAATCAAGATTGCCTTAATCATTCATTGAATTGCTGTAAAGCGGGGGTGGGAAAGGGTCAGGGGACAGCCTTAAAAATATATTTGGGTTCGACCTCAGTTTGTAATTTACACGTAACACTTTTTTGAAGTGTTTTTTCAAACCTCTCAAAAAAAAAAAGTATAGTTGTGAGATTATAACATTTAAAAATCATATCCTGCCATGTTTGAAGGGCACGTCATAATCTAGTGGAAAATTAGATGTCATATTCCTTATTGTTAATATTTTATTGGTTAGTAAATTAATTTAATAACCTATCCCCATGATTTCAATTATTTTCATAAAGTTTCTTCCAAATATTAAATATACAATATAATAATGTGAATATACATTATTGTGATTAGACATGAATTCAGGGACGTACCCAAAAACTATTGTGTTTTTTATTGGGGGTGGGGGGAGGTATGAGAGGAAGGACACCCACAGGATATGTAATGGAATTTCTGCATCATTGTTCTATAGGATTTTAGTTTAGGCACTGAAGAGGAACACAAAAGTGAATACAAGCTTTTTGGATGGGGTTCGAAACCTCCCTCCCCCATTTTCATCTTAGTATAGCCCTGCATGTTTTATACAACAAAGAAAACGATTGTATTACACTAGTTAGGACTCTTTTGAATTCAATTGTCCTTTTAGTATGTTTAATCAAATTTATATCGCCATTAAAACAATTTTTATTTCAATTTATTGTCACCATAGCATCATCATTAATAGTGATTCTACATTCGATGAGTAAATATTATTATTATTATTATTATTATATAGATGATATTTAACTTTTATAAGGGGGCGTTCAAGTATTACGTAAGCACATTTTTGGCCATTTTTAACCCCTCCCCCTCTTGTAAGCAAAAATAAACAAATGCCTGACCTCCCCTCTTGCTTACGTAAGATTTGTCAACTGTTTCTTATTTGTTCACAGGAATAACCATTCTTTTTTTCATGTAATTTTGCCTATAGCCTGAACAGGTAGTAAGACGCGATGATTTAAAAAAAAAAAAAAAATTCAAACACTTCATAAATTGCCGATAATTATTAAAATAGAGATGTAAATTAATATTGCGAAATATTTGACAATTAACACTGGTATACAATAAATTTAAATTTATTGAACAGGTAAAATTAAAACAAGTTATAACATTATAAAAATTTAATTTACTTACTTTTAATTGGAGTTATAAAACAAGTGTTATTAGTGAATACATGAAAATTATATTTATAGAAATAAACACCATAAATTCCATTTAATCCGATGACCAAGGGCCTTGAGTCCACGTCTCAACACTTTCAATTACTATGTTTTTATTTGGGGGGAAGGGGGGGACTAGTTCACTCAAGGTTTGAGTTACTTCTATAGTCTTCTCCACTTCTTCCACGTGACACTCAACATCTTCATTGCTGCCTGAAGTCCAAGCGACTTGCGATGCGCCCTCCCTCAATTTTGCCCGTCTTTCTCTGTCTTTCTCTGTCATTGTTCTTACCCCCTTCCCCTGTCAGCAAAAATAAGCAAAGCTTGAACCCCCTCTCTCTCTTAAGGTGCGTACGTAATACGTGAATGCCCCCCTAAGCTATGAGTGAATTAAGACCTGAGTTTGGGACGATTCCAGTGGTAGAGCGTTGTTGCACCAGGCCAAAGGTCCCTGCTTCAATTCCCGTATCAAGTTTTTATTTTTAACTATATTTTAATTTTAATTTAAACATGATTATTTACGCTAATATGGGTGAAATTCCTATAAAACTAGGTACCATCCTCATACATAGGCCTTAAATTAAGCCGTTTAAAACCTTGGGGCTTAACATAACAATAAATAATGAATTATCATAAACATCAAGGAGCAGGAAGAAATAACAAAAGAGGAGGAAATAGGACCTACATGGAAAGAAGTGGAGGACCTATTAAAGAGGGTGAAACAAGGAAAAACACCGGGTGTGGACGAACTGACTGGAAATTATAAGCGATGCAGGTGAAGCAGGTATAACAATGGTCATACAGGATGCCGAGAGTTATTTGGAAGAACAAGGCACAAGAAGACTAAAAAAAAGGGATGTTATGATACCTATTATCAAGAAAGTAAGAGGTGTACATATTATAGGGGGATAGCACTGATGTACTGTACAAAAATATATGAGAATATACTGGAAAAGATAGTAAGAAATAAAATTAAAGGAAGGGGAAGAGAAGAACAGCACTGATTTAGGGAACAGAGGTCAACGATAGGCTTGATCTTTGCCATACGACAGCTGATGGAAAGAAAGTGTGAACTTGGAAAAGACTTGCTAATAGTATTTATGGATGTGGAGAAAGGATAATATGATAGCGCGGATATAAATAAATTTTGGAAAGCGATGGAGGAGGCCGAAGTGGAAAGAGGAGTTGTGATGAAAGTGAGAAGCAGGAGTTGTGTTAAGATGGAGAGAAGGAGGACGAAGTGGTTCCAAATAAAAAATGAAGTGATGCGGGGGGAGTGCCATCTCACCACTACTATTTGTAATGTTAATGGAAATGGTCATTAATAAAGTGGCATGAAAACTCAGGGAGGAAAGATTTAAAGCCATGTTGTATGCTATTGACTTGATGGTTTAGGGGGAGAAGGAAGAGGAAATACAGGAACTGCTAAAGGAATGGAATAAGGAAGTGATAATGACAAGGAAGACGATAAGGCCTATTAAAGCTATAAAGTTGGATGGAGTAGAGCTGAGAAAGTTATCTTGGACGTGTGGGTGAGACGTAAGGTGGAAGTAGAGAGGATCTAATGAGAAGAGGACAGAAGGGAGAGTTGTTCTATAGGTGTAAGATACCTGCTATGGAGAAGTGTCCTTGAATTGTAAGGAAGTGTTGTATTTGTACCCATTGTCACATATGCCACAGAAACATGAATATTGAATGTAAGAGAGACTAGGAAAGTGGAAGCCATGGGAATGAAGTTTGTGAGGAGCATGTTAGCTGTCACGAAGAGAAACAAGTTGAATGAAGTTATCTGTTACCGCAAAGGCGGATCCAGGGCTTGTTGTTGAGGGGGGGGATTCGTTTACAAAAGACTTTCCTTTGTTTTAACACACCATTACCACCCGTTTGGGTTATAAGCCTATATACTAATTACACTAATGGTTTAGGAATTATGACTGTTTAATGGATGGATAGGAAGTGCACCCGTATTTGCGTGTAAGGAGAGTAAAAACACTTTTAGTGCACCCTTATCTTCCCGTCCTCTGCAGTTTAGTCTGACACGAGATTAGCGCATTAGACCACGTGTCCATCGAAGCGGGTCATAAGGTTTCTTAAGTATACATCTAGGAGCATTAATCAATACGAAAATAAGAATTAATATTATTAATTATTTTAATAATAACATTTTTAGTTTATAAAAAAACTCTAATTAATTATAATAATAACACAAAGGACTTTTAAGAAAAAACACCATTTTTATTACCAAATTTGTAATTTTTATACAAAACACAAAACGAAAGTCAGTGAAAATTAATAAATCTATACCGTATATAAGTCTGATTTTTTTATATTAATAGAAATATTATGTATTTTATCACAAAATATAATTTGCTGTCATACTAAAATTAGTAATTTAACTGATACAAAATTTTAGATAAACCACAAATTTAAATCTGCGATTACCACTATTGCCATAATTGTTTAAAACTGTGTTTACTATCACTGGGACATCACGGTGTAGATGTAATAAGGCAAGATCTGACAGCGGATATGGTACAGAAAATATAATTAATTAAAAATAATTTAATATTAAAGAATTATTTAATAAACCTGAATTTATTTCAATAGTTAGTCTAACATCCAAATTTGAATATGGGAATATATCGGCAAGCAAAATTTAATTCACATGTTTATTTATTTAAAAAAAAAGTTAGGAATAGCCTCATATATAGACAGCAATCAAATTTCAACTTACTATTTCGAATTATTTCACGTTGCGAGATACAATCTAATTAGCTCAATATCAAGAAAAATAGATGAAAGCCTCGACACCATTTTTGTGATTTGAATTCAGTCACTAGTTTTAACAGTACACAGTGGTAAACAAAAGCTGCAGCTTGAGCTGCTTTCTACTATACTCCCCTTCTCGTGCATAGGTATTTATATCCTATTAGTTCAACAAACTCAAGTCAAGAACACAAGGTCACAGTCCTTTGGTGGTATTAGTATCTGCAGTCATGTCAAACGTTTTACTTAGGGGTTGACAAGAATTAGTTTACTTGACTGTACGTTAGAGCTTAGTTGAAAGAGCTATTGGTTAACTCATGTAGAATACAGGGCAAGGGAAAGGTGGCGGTTTATAGAAGTTAGCCACTCTTTACAATATTAAGTTAATAAGTAGTATTAAGTAATAATAGGTTTCAATATACAGTGGAGCGTCGTTAATCCGGATCGATCGGGACCGGAACCCATCCGGATTACTGAATTGTTCGGATTTTTAAATGTGCTTTCAATAACTGTATACATACGTAATGTATTGACTAGAGGATACATGACGCTCGGGAGTCTACTGTATTGCAAAATAGAGGCTGAAGGCTTCGAAAAATATTTTAATAAAGTATATTAAATAAGAACATGTACATTATGTAATTTAGATTAGTAACTCTATAATACTTTTTAGAAAAAAAACACAAGAATCTACAGTAATTAATAGAAACTTACTGGGTAAAAAAAAGTCCTTAATTGGTTTTTGTACACGACTTGACCTGCTCTCACCGCCGATCCGGATTTGCGACGTTCCGGATTTTTGACGTCCGGATTTCCGACGCTCTACTGTATTTTATAATTTTCGATGCGTTGGAGTGGGTGGGGCGATCGCCCCAATCACCCTCCCCTGGATCCGCCACTGCCGGGCTTTGGGAAAATGAAAGGAGAGAGAGCGTGTGGGCGGCGTGGTCATCCAGCTGATAGAAGCAAGCGGTAGTTATACCTCCTGGGTTCTTCTAGGTTCCTAATACCACTGACTCCTATTTGGTGAGTAACAACAACGTTTGTTTGTCACACACACTCTTTTTTTATTTATTTACTTATTTATTATTACCAAATAACACATTTTTTAAACGTGAAAAAACAACAGATTTTGTTGATAAAATTGTTTTTAAAGATTATGATGAGACAGGTTGCATCAATTTGCCATTAACATTTTCTTTTTCATTTTTGATACATTTTTGGTGATTTTTTTTGACTAATTGAATGAAAACCAACATCTCTTTTTCTCCTTGAAATTTAAAAAAAGTTATTTTTATGTGTTTACGATATTTTTTCATATTTAGTTTTTTTCTGCATAGTTCATAATTGAAAGGCTCAGAAGAATAAAAGAACATTGTAGAAATAGCATCAATACACATATTATCTCATGCCTGTGTTTTCTTAAAGTATTTTGTAAGTGAGATACTGACTAAATTATTGTAATATTGTATTATTTCATACATATCCATCTACTGACATGCGAAATCTAAGTTTGCCCACTTTAAGCTCGATATAATTCTATCGAAAGTAAAAGATACTTTATCGTACTTTTTCATGGTGCAACAAACCTCAATAATAAAAAGAATACCTCTTGGTAGCTTATGTTCTCTTAATATTTGTGAGGTCCTCTCGAGTCCGCGAGTCTTTCTTGTTTTGTAGCTTTTTATTTTGTCAGTAATGCTTTTGAAGTAGTAATAAGTATACTTTTTTAATTTTTTTGAGCTGATTTGCAACAACATTTTATTTTGACCATTTTTCTTTTGTAGATGGACATAAAGTGACCACACCATACAATGAGCAAGCTTACTATTTGTTTCCTTTTCTATCTCAATCTCCCTCACCCTCAAATTCTTTTGAATCATTATTAAAAAGAGCACTCACAACAAAGCTCACAGTCATGCGCAATGCAGAGATGGACACTGGACAGTGGTCAATAATATTCAGACACTCTACATATCTTGACTATATAGCTCAGGAACAAAATAAACATGTCAAAATTTTGTTTAACTCTCTACGCACACATACGACGTTTTTAATTAAACTCGATAACGCATTGTAATAAAACTATATAAAACTAGAGAGAATTGTACAATTATGTTTTATTGATAGAATAAGTTTTTATTTCCATCATGCTCGCACAATCTCACGTTTCAAACCTCATAAAAGTAGGTGCAATACATAGGTATATATTATAGTTTATACATTTTTTTAACACAAGATAATTCAATACGTGTGCTAATTTTATTAAAAATAATAACTATGAATATAGTAAAGAATTACACACAAAACGACTTCTAACCAACCAATTAATTTAGTTGCAAAAACCTTGGTTGGAAAGTAGTGTGCTACACAATACATAAATACATTTCATACCCTGTACATGACAAATTTGGGAAGAATATAAAAATAGGCGCTACATTTTTATTTAGTAGGATTACGGAAGATTAGGTTTTAGAAAATACAATATTTTTTTTACGGTAAACATTGATAACATTTTATTATATTACTATTATTTTATAGATATTAATAATATACATCATGCCTATTGTTGTATAAATATTAATAGTATCAATCAAACGTGACAGCTTCAAATAACATGTCTTGACGTATAAATATATGAAAATTGTTTAGTAAAAAAAATGTATCTGCATCTTCAATTCGGATTGTATAGAATCGGATAAACATAGAAATAACCTTATCTGACATCTAGCTTCTAAGCGTTACATCAACCATAATGTGTTAGTTAATTGGCAGCCGTAAATAAATAAAGTGATTTCTTTGCTTTCAAATCAGTGATGACAACTCTACATTTATTGTTATTATATAAAAGATTCTTTTCTATGACAATGTTTATTATAGTTTGATATCATAAGCTTGTAAGCGCAAAGTAAAAATAAAGCAGTTGAATAAACTATGTTCTTATTAGAAAACAATACCAATGGGTATACAAGGAAAACTAGAATTAACTTCACCCAAATTTATCAAAATAAAGTCAATAAATTAATGACGCCATATGCTTTAAATAAATCAAACAAACGAAAGTCCACATCTATGGTGGAATTGCATAGTGAGTGTAGTGACAGCTAGCAGAAGAAGATTGATTATTAATTGCAAAAATTGGCTGTCAACCTATTCGGAAATAATTTTTATTTACTTGGTAATATTATTTATTTATTATCAATAACAAATTTTTTATCAAATATGTCTAATAAAAATAAATTAATAATCATACTCTTCTAGTAATAATGAATTTTTGTAATAAAAAGTACATATTACAAACAAACAAACAAACAAACAAAAAACGAACGGCGTTATTTTTTTTTATTTTAGTTTTGTTAGCCTAGAAACCGGACAAATCTACTATGATGTACTAGGAGAACAAAGCATTCCAAGAGGTATCTTATATTTAGTTTATATCTTCCAAATAGTACATACCTCATAGCATAGAGGGCTCTGCCAGTTATTTTAATTTGGTTAGATCAGAAACAGTACATGGTATACTACATAGATGACTCTGTAGGTTATTTTATTTTAAAGCTCAGTATAGACGATTGTCCTAGCACATATCTCAAGACTGAATAAAGGAGCCAAAAACTCATGGCTTTATTATTTAATTTCAGGTTATTATTTTTTAGTTCAAGCCCTACTAAATCATACATTATGTTCTTAATGTTTTTTACTTTTTTATCTTGTGTTGTGATAAGATCTCAATATATTGATATTAAATTTAATGATCTTGTAACAAGACATCAAACTTTAACCAAAATCGTGTGTAGTAAAATGTGACTAAATGTGACGCAATCTACTTTATTGTGTGTGATCAGAAATTAAGTTATCGATTGACCAATTTATTTTTTGAAGACTACTTTTTGCTATATAATTGATCATTCGTTATTCATTACAATGTATTTAAGTTTTTTGTCTTTTTCTGTACTTTCTTTTGCCATTGATATCAATTTTAAATGTGACATGGTATCCTTTTCTGCATTATCACTCAACAATCTATTTTTGGAAAGACTATACTTTATTTTACGTCATTGATCTAAATTCTTAATGTGACACAGTGACCCTCTCTCTATGATTACTCAACAATGTATTATTTGTAAAGAATTACTTTTTGTCATGTCTTTGATCACAACAGTTTGTTTAAGCCTTTTGTAAAGATGAACTGTGTTTTACTCTACTGTATAGGATTTTTTTAAAAAAGAGTACGTTATTTATTTAAATTATCAATTGCGTATTCCCATCTATAAACAAATGGATGGATCTCAAATAATTTAATATGTTTAATATATTATTTACTAGATGGTGTACCCATTCTTTGCACGGGGAATCTATTAAGTAGCTTTGTTATTGTTATAAAATTAATCACCGGCTAAGCACAAAAAAGATATTTTAAGCTAGAAAGGGTAAAAAAGTGTAAAAAGTAGAAATCTAATTATTTTTTAAAGGGAATAAAGGTTAAAAAGTGTAAAATAGATTGAGAATGTAAAAAGGGTATATATAATCAAAATTTTAAAATTCCGCTTTCCTTTGGGGTAGACCCTTAATCTTCCCGCCAAGTTTTTTATCCACCCTTTTAAGTTGTTTATTCTATTAGTTTTGAAATTTTCAAACCTTCTTTCCCCATTTCACCAACTCCAACTTTGAAATCTTTTTGATTATTTGGGGTGGTATAATCTACCTGTCTGTCAAATTTCAATTATCTACCTTCCCTAGTAGTAGTTTTAATATTTATACCTATTAATGCCCCCAAATTCCCAGTGATCAGCTTTGTAATTTCCCAAATATTAGAATTTTTTTTTTATTATGAGACAATAAAAGTAAAAGTTTTATAGCACTCTTGTAAGTTGTTTTTTTCTGTTAGTTTTGAAAGTTTTGAATCCCCCTTCCCAATTTCACCCACTTCAACTTAGATATCTCAAATTTTAAGACCTGATTGATTATTTGAAGTGTTACCTCTACCCACCCGCCAAATTTCAATTATCTACCTTCTCTTTTAGGTTTTTTCCCCTCTATATTTAGACCCCCAGTTCCCAGTGCCCCATTTTGAAACTTCCCACTTAAAGACTTTTGTTGGTTGTATGAGGCAATCCCTCCACCATTCTGCCAAATTTCAGTTTTCAAGCCATCTAAAAGGGGTTAATCTTTTTCTGTCACACACATACATACTGACTTTCTGCTTCATTGTATAAATATGAGTACTTATTTATTATGTGTGTGTTTTATAATCCAAAACTTTAAACTCTTGACGAGTTTTTATGGTTTATATCTAAGTGTATGTATTAGGAGTTCAAATTTCTAAGAGGTAGGTTAAACACATTCATATTTTACTCTTTTTTTTTCAACGTGAATTTAAAATAAAGTATCATTTAAACTATGCCTACGTCTTTGTTATGATCCAAGTTATCTTATAAAGAAAAAAAAATCCATCACTTTACATTGACAGGTTGTAAAGATATTCCAATAAACTCACTTTTGTCCCATGTCCCGCCATATAATGGTTAGGTCAGTCAAGCAGACTGCCTAGCAGACACGCTGCTAAAATTGCTCGTGTAAACGACTAACTACTTAACTTTTTAAGCCGTTGTGGATTCAAGTGGAAAGTAAATAATCTATAAAGAGACCATGAAAAAAAAAAATTTGGCGGTTACAAACGTTACTAAAACTACTTTAATATATTGAGATGCTTGGTCATGTGATTTGCAGCTGTCACATTTGATAAATACTATAAAAACTTTTAAAATAATACTAATAATATTGCAGACTAAACCATTATGAAGTTCGACCACAAAAAGAAAGTTTGTATTATCTAAACTGCCCTGCCTATCGTGACCTTACTATAGATAGTCCATTACCTATCTTCAAGAAAACAAAGGCAAACAAATTATCAGCGTTTAGAAACCAATTAACAAACACATGAATAGTTAATTATCTACACTCACACATTATGAAAACTCTAATTTCCATATACAGTATATGACTGCTATTTTCTGTCGTAACTTTAGGAACTACAGTAATTTTATCATGTGGAAATAATCAAAAGTGACAATTTTTTAAGTAAATTAATACAGTTTCAGGCAACGATTGATGTATGGTACAATTTAATATACAGATTGATTTAAAAAAACTGAATCACACTTCTGAAAAACTTATAGTAACTAAGTAGTTATCATTCATTGAAGACTATACTAAATCGATTTTTAAACATAAGAATAATTATGTCGCTTGAAATAGTTGTCAATACGAGTAATTGGTTCTTATATTCTCCTTGCCATGAAAATGTGGACCAATAAATATTGTCAGTATCTATCTATATATTTAACACAAACTTTAATAATTTATTAATATGTGTGCTATTCTTCAAACTTTGTACAATATTATAATAATATAGCCTTACAAAAATTGACACCAATCTTGTCAAAAATATTTAAGAATGGATCGTGAAACTTTTTTATAATGTTGGTTACCAAAGAAATTAAAATTAATTATTAAAAGAAAAAAAAGAGAAAAAATACACTTATAACCTAGATGTGGAGTTTGTGTTTTATAAGAAAATATTATTTTTATACTAGACAATTCAATTTTTAACTGACACATATGTCCAGATTCACCGTTTTCTTTGATTTAAACACTGACGTTTTTTTAAAATAATTTATTTATAAAAAATATGTGAAAAATCATCGATGGATATATAATTGTTTTATCAAATAACTTTTGCAAAATAAATATTTCAATGTAATAATTCCCTTAGAATTGGAAATGTCTAGAGTTCTAAATTAAAGTATGATATAATTATTTTTTACTAACTATACATACTTCGTTCATCTTCTTCACTTTCATACACGATCGTACCAATATTTATTTGGGGGAGGGGGGTAAACTTGCCATGGTTCTTATTGAAGTCCCCCCTATAGGAGATGGCAAGGAAGGGGTTCGAGTCCCCAAAATACCCTCCCTTCGTTACGACCCTGTGATAAAATACAGAATAATAAAAACACTTGACCGCGTTCGACCATCTTAAAAAAAAACATACATGTTAAATATTATATTGATTAATAAATACAAATATATTATTTTTACGTTGATTTTTATAACATAATCCAGACTAACTTAACCTTACCTCTAATTTTGCGTCTATAATGTCAAGTTAAGCTAGTTTAAGTTAAGTTATGTTTGTATGACAGGGGTATGCACGCGCATGTTCCTATTTCATATCTTATTCTTTACTTGCGCATGCACACAAGTCTCTACACGTTTATACACAGACTGTCGTTCGAATTTGACATGATTAATTATATTGGAACCTTCTGCTTCGAAAATGTCGCTTGAGTCTCACTAAAACTGTCTTTCAATGATTTCCGATACGTGTGAATATGGCTCATTTTGAAATGTCATCACACTTCAAAGCTTCACATACGATTGTGTTCATAGCAACGCTCCATAGCAACGGGCTTACAGTACCCAGACATGCGATGCTTTAATAATTAAACTGAAGGTCGATAAGTCCAATTATTTTTGTGGACTTTTTATGTTGTATCTTAAATTATTAATTATCATTTAAACTATGGGGGAAAAAAACACAATAAAAGATCATATCTTTTGGCTACCATACCAAGGCTTGACAAGGGCTTGTAAATCCCCCTTGTTCGTGAGATCTGGTCCCCAGGGACCCCCTTGTTCAGGGCTCTAGATGCAGATGTAGTCTGCCACCCCCTGTTCAGGGCTACAGATGTAATCGGTCATCCCCTATTCAGGGCTGAAAGACGCGGATGTAGTCGACGCGCAGGGTACTGTCCTCATGGTCCCAGGTGGGCAGCCACTCGTCGCGACGCTCCCAGAAGTCCCTCATGGGATGCGGAGAGGACCAGTTCCAGGGCCGGGGGAAGGGGGAGTTGACCATCGAGTCGGAAAAGAACCTCCCTCCAACGGCTACGTTCAGGATCAGGAAGAACTGCGCAAATACACAAGTCTTTTAGAGATGTCGAGTGAGACAAGAGAATCATGTTTATATTTATCATCTAGTACGATAAACACACGAGTATGTTATAGATGTCGATTGATAAAAGAGAATCATGTTTATATACAACTTTCCTCACCGGTTTGTCGAAGGGCGCGAGTCTGGTGCCGTTCTTCCAGATGTTGGTCCCTCCTGGTGACTCGTCGAAACCCCCAAGCTTCCAGAAACCTCCCTCTGGAGGTGTGATGCCCCCTATATTCTCGCCATCCACGGTGAAGTTAATGGAGTCCTCGGCCCACTCCATCCCGTACAGGTGGTAGTCGGCAGCGAAGTCCGTCCCTTGGTCAGCCAGGCTCCTACACACACGTGACAGGGTGACGGTATAGAGCGCCATCTAGAGTCCAATTTTTTATAGGAAGGGTCTTATCTGACAGCTAGAAACCCGATTGAAAAAAGCATATACTTAAGTCGTTCTAGATAGGTTCAAAGGATGTTCATGCTAAATTTGGTTAAAACTGGTCCACACATTTGGCAGTTATCGCAGGATAAACATCCGGATGAAATGCCAAATGGTCAAGTTAAAACATAACTTCATTACACTAGGTCTATTAACTTTTCTGCCAAAAAAATATCCTTCCCATTTAAATTGGTCCATAGCTTATTAGAGTTTGTAAATTAAACCTCAGTTTTATGTATATATTTTTAAACTTTAAATTGCTTCAAGAGAGATTTGATGTTCAAAATCATTCTTCGCCATTCTATTTTGTTGGAACTTAACCAAGAACCATCGCAGTTATGACCACCTCCCAAAAGGGCAAAGTTTCGTGTGAAAGAACCCCATTACTTACTTCTCCCAGTGGGTGGGTCTCCAGATGTTGTAGGAGGAGTTGACGCCGAAGTGCAAAGTAGCCCCCATCCTGTCCACCCCTTGCGACAGCCCCTGGGAGCTCCTCAGCTTCCTGTTGGACCGGATCTCCACCAGGTCGATCTCCCCCGAGGAGGGCCACGCGCCGTACTCATTGTCCACCGGTTTCATCCAAATCGCTGAGGAAAAAGACCCACGACGGGAACGTTATGGCCGGTTTCCTATAAACTGAAGATGAGGCAAACATCCATCCAATAGGAGCATCGCACGCACTCATCACTTCAGCTGGTTAATGTCAACCACATTACGATCTGGGAGAAAGCATTTATACTCCGTTCGCTCTGAAAGCTATCAGTCTTACCTTGACGGATTACACTATGACCCCATCTTATAAGCTATACCATGGTGGATAATGCAAGGTAAGCTTGCTATATTACAGGGTAAACGAAGGGTAACCGGCCTCGTTGTATGGTGTTCAGCGCTCCTGACTGCTGACCTAAAGATCCCGGGTTCGATTCCCCTCTGGTACCGGGATATTTTTTTATCGAAAGGGGATTAACTGTCAGTGTTACCAGGGTTTGGTTAATTAGGCCTAAGTTAGGTTAACATCTTGATGGGCTTCACCCCATCATATTCACTATCATCATCCTTTCATCTCACCGGGACACGGGAAGAGCCTCCACGAAAAGGATGTACGATTAGTACATTCGGGTGTCCCCTGGGTAACGATACATTGGTACTAGCCAATCTTTCCGCAAATTGAGCCACAGATTAATTCAACCCAGGCACGCCATTAGCATTAACGAGGGGTGCTAGGAGGGTTCTTAAAATGCAGGAATTCCACGTTGCTTTCCGCACTGAATTTCTTCGTGTAAGCGAGAAAGATCCTCTAAATTTCATGAAAAAAGTATTTCTAATACCTTCCAGGGAATCTTTTACCATAAGTTACCACACTCTACAAGGGACCAACGGATTTACTTTCCATCCGAAGTAAATTGTGCTACGGATTTTCATCACTTGGTAAAAATATGTTGACCTCTGCCGGGTACGAACCCGCGAACTTTAACTTAAGACCACCAAAGCGATACTAAGCAATTGTTAGTTAATTTAATAACATAATATAGTTTATACAGTCCAATTTTCATATGAAGGGCATTTTTGTTGTTTAAAATACAGGTTTTTTTTCGGCCAACATTGATAACCTTTTAATATATTAATTGTTATTTTATAGGAATTGATAATATCGATTAAAAGTGACGTCACTGATCACACGACTTGACGTATAAATACGTAAAAGTAAATCTAATAATTTTTCTAGCTGTCGGGGCTCTTATAAAAATTGAACAATACAATTATTTTAAAACCCAACAGTCGTGCGCATTGATATTAGTATAGGACCTATATTATTTCACCAGTGGTACAGTTTCTGTTATGTGAACGATCGAAACTGGTACCTCAAGATCACTAGAAAGATTCTTTAGCAACTGAACCATGGTGCCTGACTCAATGCAATGGGTGAAGATATAAGAGGGGTAAAAGAAACTGCACCAGCATTCGTTCGGAAGAAGGATTAGATACCACCCTCCACTCAACTGAGGATCGAACCCGCGACCAACTGAGGAAGATGCCTTGGCTTACCCGTACTAATAATTAATCCCACGCTTTTGGTATCTAGTTCGTACCTGGCCAGATCCAATCTCCCCTAGGCATCCTAGCCCTCACTTCCACCCGGCCGTACAGGAACCCGAAAGAGCCCAGGGTTCGTATCCTGGCTGACTGGATGGGCAGCATGATGTCTTGGCTGGCGATCCTGGTGGGAACAAAACATCGAGTCACTTCTTACAAACAATCACTTTGGGGCTATTTTTATGTTTTTTACCACCACGTTTTATTACTCATTCGAGCTATATACTCATGTACTAACTACGCCGATGTGTTTTGAGGAACTGTACCTACATTCGCCTAGAGTGATATTGGAAAACCATTTAGGGAAAAAACACCCTTAGTACACCCGACCAGAATTCTAACCCCTATCTCCACGTCATCGGCAGTTTAGTTTACTACGAGAGTGACACCTTAGACCATGCGACCACCAAAGCGGGTGAGGGGCTTCTTTTTATCACCATGTCTGACTACCCGTTCGGGTTGTACGCTTATGTACGCTAATGATTTTTTATGGATTGAGAAAGTTATCTTTATAGGAAGTATACCCGCATTTGACTGAAGAGAGAGTGTAAAACCATCTTTGAAAACTACCCTCAGTACACCTGACCAGGATTTGAGCCCCGATCTCCACGTCACTGGCAGGGGACGAGTCTATTACGAAAGTGACGCCACTGAAGCGGCTGAGGAGCTATTGGACAATTCTTTGGAAATAAGAAGCAGAAGAGGTTATGTCAAACTTTGGTCAAAATAATATTGGTATGGATTTTATTTAAATATGGTTGAAAAAATACTCTTGGAGACGGAAATCGAACTTGTGACAAGGTGTCATTTTTCAATAATATTTAAACGAATGTTTTTACGAGTGAAAACGAAGTCTCACTAAAATACGATATATTTTTGGTTAGAATACACTTTTAGAAAAACCGGATACATTATTTTCGGTCAAAATTGATTAAATTTTACTATATTGGTTGTGTTATTTTATAAGTAAAGTGACATCTGAAGATCACATAACTTGTATGAATACGGGAAAGTAGATCTAGTAACTTTACTAGCTGCCAGCTACGATACTTCCTGGGAAAATTGGTTTGTAATTTAGTATGTTCTATTATGTAACTCAAAACCCAATATGTTTTATTCACATTCTGTCTATCGTCAATAACAATCAGCTTTCCGAAAGCTAAGCCCTGATCTGACAATGCAGTAAGTCAATTTTTCTTTAGTGTGTTGTTCTTGACACCTTTACAGACTGACATGTGACTTACCTCCTTTTACTTCCCACGTCCGTAAATTCTACATCACCACCCTGATAACAAGCCACGTCAAGGGTATAATTATTATACTTGTAACGTAGCTTATTATCAGGGGAAGCATTGTTATTCTAAACTATACCTGGAAGCTGAAGGAGGAAGCAGAGGTCAGGGCGCATTGGCCTTGGCAAGTTCACTGAAAAAAGGAATAGACCTGTCGTATGACAGAACACATAATAATAATAATAATAATAATACAGTAAAACCTTGGATTGCGAGCATAATTAGTTTCGTAAACGTGTTCGTAATACAAAGCACTCGTATATCAAAGTG